>JAPMUY010009583.1:0-25000 GCA_026901105.3 Galaxias olidus
GCTGTTTTCCCAAAAGATCACCGTGGTCCATCTTGCTCCACATTTTAAATAAAGCCAAACTACCAAATGCTTATACTCAAATTGTATTTTTCCTAGTAATAACGTTCCAAGCTGAGCAATTCGTAAATTGCCAATATTCTTGCCATATTAACACTATTAACCCAGTCTGATTGTTGTGTGTGATAGCTGTCTGTCCATTCGTAGTGTGTACCTAATTTCCGACCAATTTGTAAAGCGCTTTGAGTCCTGAGAAAAAGCGTTAAAAAATAAAACCAATTAATTATTATTATTACAATGTAGACCAAGAAAAAAAAAGACAAATATTAATAATTTTACATTTCTCTTCAGTTTTATTCACTATTTGGTTCACAATCGCAAGTAGAAGAGATTACACGATAAATGAGAAACACAAGACACTCGAGGATACATGTTTTCTAAAACATTCGTCAAAAAATAAATTAGGCAGCTCTTCAGAGGATTTCTACCAGCACCATTCCAGTCCCTACCTCAGAGGAATAGACTTTGATAAATCTACAGCTCCCTCCTACACAAGGCAACACGATGAATGTTTCTAACTTTACTTAATGTTTTTTGCTCCAATTTAATCTAATAGTCCACAGGAGATGATTATTAATCAAATACATCAACATAATAAAAAAATAATTATATGCAACAACTGGTTAAGGTTAGTGTAGTTGAGCATCTGAATTAGAATATCTACCATCTATGGACTATTAAAATAAAATGTGAACTTTTTATGATGGTTTTCAAGGGTTTTTTATTCAAACCTCACAGTTCTTTATCTACAGCAGTTTTTATAACAAAGACCGTCTGAAAAGGAAGCCTTCATTTGAAAATCCAACAGCACATCACTTCAAGTTAGTTCTTCCACTTGTTGACCTATAACCACAATTCCATCGCAGAAAGAATAATCGTCAACAACACACATTTTTTGAGTATTAGATTCATTTAGTTTTTTTCTTTTCAAAAGAAAAAGAAAAGAGACTAGTGTTTTTCCTTAAGTTCATCCATTGTTTGCGCTTTTCTTAGGAAGCGTTTCATTCAGTAATAATATCACCTCAGTACCACCTCTTGGCGGTGAGATTAGTCAGTTGATTAATTAACAAAGCACTTGTTAATCACGCTAATTTCCCCCTCCGCTCATATAATCCATTTAAATCCACTTCTCAGACGTAGAAACACTTGTGGTCCTTCAGGTTCCTCAGGTAGGAGAAACTTTTACCGCACTTGTCGCACATGAACTGCTTCTCCCCCGTGTGGATCTGCTGGTGGGCCTTGAGGCTGTTGCCCTGGTTAAAGCTCCGGCCACACTGGTCACAGCTGAAGGGCTTCTCACCCGTGTGGATCCTCTGGTGACGGTTCAGGTTGCCCGTGTTGCTGAAACACTTGCCGCACGTGTCGCAGCTGAAGGGCTTGGCTCCCGTGTGAACTACCTGGGGAGGGGCAGAGAGAGAGAGAAAGAGAGAGAGAGAAAGAGAGATAAAGAGAGACAGAGATATAGCGATAAAGAGAGATAGAGAGAGAGAAAGCGATAAAGATATATAGAGAAAGAGAGAGAGATAGAGAGAGAGAGAGAGAGAGAAAAAATGGTCGTTTAGCGTGTAAACGGTTAGATTTCTACAACTTCATAACCCCTTCAACACTGTAGTACTCAAAAGAATGACACGGTTAATAATGAATTACTAACAACTTAACATGCCTTTCAAGGTTTTGAACTAACTAACTAACTAACTAAATAAATAAATAAAACGGGGTATCAGTTGTTCAGATGTTCAGGTATAATGCTCACTATATTGGGTTAGCAGATGTGTCATCCTGTAGTATAACGTGATATTTGGACTACAAAGCCCACCCACCTGGTGAGTTTTCAGGCTACTGTGCTGGGTGAACATGCGGCCACAGATGTCGCAGGTGAAGGGCCTCTCGCCGCTGTGCATCTTCAGGTGAGTCTTCAGGTAGCTGGACGACTTGAAGCTCTTGCCGCAGAGGCCGCAGCTGTGCGGCTTCTCCACCGTGTGGTGCTGTTGGTGCGAGCGCAGGTGGCTGAGCGAGGTCATGCGGAAGCCGCACAGGAAGCAGGTGCAGGGCATGGAGGCGGCGTGGCTCTGCAGGTGGATGCGCAGCGAGTCCACGCAGGCCACCGCCGCGCCGCACGCCACGCACGCCAGCGCGCTCTCGCCCGAGTGCGACGTCTTCTGGTGCATCTTCAGCGCGCTCTTCTGGATGAAGCACTTGCCGCACGTCTCGCAGTTGAACGGCCGCTCGCCCGTGTGGATGCGCTGGTGGGCCTTGAGCGTGTCCGCCTGGTTGAAGCTCTTCCCGCACGTCTCGCAGCGGAAGGGCTTCTCGCCCGTGTGGATGCGCAGGTGGCGGTGGAGGTTGCCGGGGATGGTGAAGCTCTTGCTGCAGTACTGGCAGTTGTAGGCCCGCTCCCCAGTGTGCACCATCTGGTGCATCTTCAGGCCGTGCGCCCGGTAGAAGGACTTGCCGCACTGCGGGTAGTCGCAGAGGAACGGCCGCACGTCGGCGTGCAGCCTCTGGTGGTTCCGCAGCAGCTGCTTGAGGGTGAAGCCCTTGCCGCAGACGTCGCAGGTGTGCGGACGCTCGCCCGTGTGCAGCAGCATGTGGGCGTCCAGGCTGCGCTGGAAGGAGAAGCCGCGGCCACACTGGGGGCAGACGAAGGGCTTGTCGACGGCGGCGCCGTGGACCGCCTGGTGGGCCTTCAGCTGGATGAGCTTGGAGAAGGTCTTCCTGCAGTGCTTGCAGCTCAGCTGCTGGGCCGACGGGTTCTGCCCGTCCTTCCGGGGTCGGCCCCGGCGCGTTCCCCGGGGCTTCGGAACCCGTCTGGGTCTCGCGGAAGTCGCTCTGTTACCAGATATACTGTGTTATTTCGAACGTATGCAAACATCTTCACGAAGTATAAATATATATTTTTTCAACACAGGAGGTGTTGCATTGCATTTTTTTTTTAATGATTTTAATCCACCAAAACGGGTGGACAAACAATTTGGTTTTTTATTTATAAAATTGAATTTATTTATCTAATACATTTTATTTGACCTTTTATCGGCTTCGTCAAGGTCGTCCTCCTCTTCTGCCTGGTAGTCTGGGTCGTTGTCCTCCTCTTGGCCCAGATCGTCGGGGTACTGACCCGACTCTGGGGTGCCGTGGTCCAGGTACGCCTCCAGACCCTCCTCCTTAATGATCACAGGCTTTATGCTGTCCTGAAAACAACAACCATCATAAAATCAACATTGATTTGGTGGGAGGCTCTGAAGAAAGAGAAAGACTTTGATCACCGCAGCAACCAATGAAAAAACAGGTTCCCTCCGACAGTGGTGTGGTATGACAGTGAGACAGGCAGTACACTTCTGTAAGTTTAGCAGTGAAACTAAAGGTATAATTCTTCTGTAAGTTTAGCACTGAAACGAAAGGTATAATTCTTCTGTAAGTTTAGCAGTGAAGCGAAAGGTATAATTCTTCTGTAAGTTTAGCACTGAAACGAAAGGTATAATTCTTCTGTAAGTTTAGCAATGAAGCGAAAGGTATAATTCTTCTGTAAGTTTAGCACTGAAACGAAAGGTTTAATTCTTCTGTAAGTTTAGCAGTGAAATGAAAGGTATAATTCTTCTGTAAGTTTAACAGTGAAGCGAAAGGTATAATTCTTCGGTAAGTTTAGCAGTGAAACGAAACGTATAATTCTTCTGTAAGTTTAATAGTGAGAAATGCAGGTAGTGCACTTCAGTAAGGAAGATAACATACTTTGTTGTAAGCTCTGCCTTTCCATAGGTGGATGATGGGAGATCTCTTCACACCAGAATCACCAACCGTCAGGGCTGTTAAATAAAATATCAAAAATAAAAAAGGTATTCGGTAAAAAGAGCAACAAAAAGGCATATTGGTTATAGACTTTCCACCAAACCCTTATCCCAAGCAATAGATCTTTAGTGTGTGTTCGTTGTATTTATTTTAATTGCTATAGTTAATTTCCAGTAACTGCTACTACATGAAAGTAACTGCAATAGGCTGGGTCTCTTATTTGTAAAAGACAAATGGAGACAGCGTTGAAATATAAAAAAAATGTTTTCCCCACATCCACAAAACAACTTATGAAATCAATGCAAGACAGCCCACAACAAACAAACTAGCGTTAGCCCTTAGCCTTTTTACCAGGCCAGACCTCCGTTTGTTCACAGTCTATTTGTTTACGGCATATTTCTCTGCGGTCCGGTTCTATACGGCATGTTTCTTTGCGGTCTGTTTCTATGTGGCCTGGTTCTATACGAGCTGGTTCTATACTGGGTCTGGTTTTATACGAGCTGGTTCTATACTGGGTCTGGTTCTATACGGGCCGGTTCTATAAGGTCTGTTTCTATACGGTCTGGTTCTATAGGGTTTGCTTCTTTACAGTCTGTTTCTATACTGGGACCGTCCCAGTCTCACCTCTCTTTCTCCCGGACCGAGATGTAATCAGAACCACCTCCTCTCCTGCTCCTCCCCCACAGCTACTCCCGTTAGCCGGGACTCTGTCGCTCTCTTCCTCTCCTTCCATCCCCCTCTCCTCTCCTTCTTCTCCTCCGCTCTCCCCCTGTTGTCCTCTGGCTTCCAGCACCATCCTAAGATTAGTCTCGGCCATCTCCAGCCTCCTCTTCAGATCCTCGTTTTCCGCAGCACTCTGGGTCATCTGACACAGGAGAGAACAGAAGTCAATTAGCAGGTTAACCCGGCCTTACGTAGCTAAAAAGTTTAAGATATTGTAATTATGGTTCATGTAGGTATTTGCCAATCTTTTTAGGGGCATCATATAGAACAGCCTAGTTGCTAATATCAATGACAGTGTTTAAGCTTTAAAGAAAGAAATGTACCATATTTCTAGCAAAACAAAATTACATATTATTAAGAATGCACATTGCACAAACATTTCAAGACTTTGAGCTGTATGTAATTTTGGGCCTTCAACTTCCATAACTATTCTGCGCTTCAACTGGTAAATCATACTGTCGCAAACATACATGCATTACTACATACACAAACATCAAAGTAAACAGGGACAAAAATGACATAAAGACAGAAATGTCAGTGTTAAACTGACCTCCAGACTGAGCAGAGAGGAGCACTCCTGAATGAGCTGACAGATCTTCTCCACTGCATCTCGAGCTCGACACGCCATGAAGGAGCTCAGCAGGTTCACCTGGCAACGCAGGAACGACGGGAGGTTAAATTATACGTTAAGGTGTGTCCTGTTGTTATCAAGAGGTCTTATTGTGTTCGACAGAATAACACCCAGCCAACAACACAATAAGCACTGGCATGCACCTGGACTAATCTGGTCAGCCTGTTTCATGAAGAGGGCAGGTATTTCTTACCTATAGTGAACTTAGGTTGATGGCTTTGTATTGTATACTGTAATATCAACATGCACAAATTTTTTTTAAATAAAATTGTCAGCCAAGATGTCTATACAAGCACTGTTGAGCAGAAAAGATTTCGCCTACAGCTTGACATAGGGCTAAACTAGATAGATAGGCCTGTTATTTCTTACAAAATGGCGTCTCAGTAAAGTATTCTTGATCAATATAGGCCGAATATAAACATAAAATTCCTTGTTTGTGTTAGTGATCTGTGGTACAAAAAAATCAGGACCCAAGAATACATATATTTTGTAATTGAGTTTGATGATCACTATAATCTGGTTAAGTAGCTAGCTAGCATTTCTATTTCTATGTCATTCAGCTGCTGGTTGTCTAGACGCAACAAGGGAGGCAGCCATAACAACAATCACAAACGTTAGCTAGCTAGCACTAGTTAGCAAGGTAACATTATTAGCCAATTAATTTTTGCAAGTAGGGTTGTCAGTGATAAACAAAGCTCAAGCATATAACAAAGGTGTCAAGTTAGTCATTCAATCATAACTTTACCTTCTCATTTAAAAATTCGTTTGTGTTTTGAGCTGTTGTTGGCACATCGAAACGCGATGAGTCGGGAGCCTCGATAACTTTACCCATTTCTGTAACAGTGGCACTAATCATTATCTCCAAAATGGAGCTTATTTGTTCCCGTAAAACTGACATTGTGCCAATCTTTTACAAGAATACTTTGGATCTAATAGTGCACAATATGGTTGGTACACTGAAGGAAAAAATAAATACTATATTGATGTCGGTCGGACTCCATTGAGCGAAGCCATTCGAACTGTTTACGTCACTCGTTGTTCCATTTATTCTACCGGTTCAGAAGATTTACAAAATAAAGGTTTTTGGTCATCGTCACTATTGGGTACAGATAGTTTTAACAGAGAACTAAAGCAAGTTTAAAACTCATAGTCTGGTTATTTCTTCAATATCTTTACAAAGCACAGGCCAGTCATAGAGAGCATTGGTTTGCAAAGGTATCATTTCCGTTCTTGTAAATTAAAATGAATACTTGGGTTAAATATTGTGGAATTAATAAAGGGCATTACTGTCATTAACAATGAAATTACAGATGTTCTTTTTCCAACAAGACTATTGAATTATTTGTATATTATGTTAACAGTATATGCAAAACATTTTGATGCATGTTCTAAATGAGAGAATAAAATTGACCTAGAGATGGCTTTATTATCCATTACAACACACTGCCACTAATTTGTGATCAACAATAGAAAACAGTTTCAAATTTTAAATTAGATTCTTTTTTTTGCAAAGGACATGCTTCAAAACTCAGGAACTCAACATGTTTATATTTATATGCTTACGTGTTTGCAGAATGTCTTGTTTTATGTACATTTGTGTGAAACCTTTAACATGCTGCTTTTTCAGCCAGGTCTCTCTTGCAGAAGAGATTCTGAAACTCAATGAGACTAACCTGGTAAAATAAAATAAAAAATAAAAATAAAAGTTGTATATGTAAAGAGACTCAATCAAGTAAATTGCAACAGGTGTTCATTTTCACTCTGTTGCGACAATTGTCAAATAGAACAGGTAATTCATGGTTTAGGTCAATTATAAATCTACAAAATACCAAACAAATGAAAGTATAGTGTGAAACTCATTTTTGAGCACATTTGTGTTCTTTAAAGTTCCTGACATAAGCAAAACTCTTGCCACACTTATCACAATGATATGGCCTTTCCCCTGTGTGCACCTGCATGTGTGCTTTTAAATTGTTCGCTTGACTGAAATACTTCCCACACACCTCGCAACTAAACGGTCTTTCTCCCGTGTGAACGCGCATGTGCCTCTTAAGGTTGCCGCTGATGTTAAAAGTCAATCCGCACGTCTCACAAGCGTACGGCCTTTCGCCTGTGTGTGTGCGCTGGTGAAGCTTAAGGCTGTTGGGCAGAGCAAAGCCTTTGTTGCACACGTTACAGACGTAGGATTTCTCCTGCGTGTGCACCTTCTGGTGTGTGACACAGGCGGACTTCTGGGTGAAGGTCTTGCCGCACGTGCCACATTCGAAGGGCTTCTGGCCCGTGTGAAGGAGCTGGTGTATCTTCAGGGTGGACATGGAGCTGAAAGACTTGCCGCACGTCTCACAGCTCTGCGGCTTACGCCTGGGGACGCTCCTCTCGCCGTCCGCCGCGCTGTGCGTCTGCTGGTGTTTCTTCAGCGCGTAGTTATAGACGAACGACTTGCCGCAGAGCTCACACATGAACGGCTTGGATCCCGCGTGCACTTGCATGTGCCCCTTGAGAATGCTGGATTGATTGAAGCTTTTCCCACAGACCGTACACAGATAGGGCTTGCTCCCTGTGTGGATCAGGCTATGTCTCTTCAAGTTCACAAGATGGCCGAAACTCCTCCCGCACAGGTCACACTTGTACGCTTTCAAGCCGGTGTGAACAATCTGGTGGGATTTCAACGCTCGTTCGGTGACAAAGCCTTTCTCACACTGGTCGCACTGAAACGGCCTATCCAACGAGTGGATCCTCTTGTGCACAGAGAGGTAGCTGGCTTGGGTGAAAAACTTCCCACAGACACTGCAATTGAAAGCCTTTTCCCCCGTGTGAGTCCTCCGGTGGATTAACAGGCTATTGCTGGTAGTGAAGCCCTGGCCGCAGACGTGGCAGTTGAACGGTTTGACGTCCGAGTGAACAAACCTGTGGGACTCCAGTGCCTTCTCTTTGCGAAACGTCTTCCTGCAGACTTGACAGGTGTAAGGTAGGACGTCGCCGCCATTTTCCCTGTGTGTCAGCAGATGCTTATTCAGGGAGGTCTTGTGGACAAATGCCTTCTCACACACGCCGCAGCTGAATGGCCTTTCTCCTGTGTGGACGCGCTGGTGGTTTCTAAGTAACGCGACGAAGCGGAAACTCTTGGTGCACTTGTCACAACGGTAGCAACTTCTCTGCCTGGGAAAGATGTGTTTCTCGACAGCTTTGTTTTTAGCTTTTTGCTCTTTCTCACTGGTCGTTTTTTTTGCAGATGCTTTGGCTTCTAGCCGCCTACTCCTGGTCCTCACCATGATGTGAGAAAGACATTCAGGGATTGTTTTTGTGTCAGGTGATGTGAGCTCAGGCAGACTTTCTTCTGTGTTTTCAGTCTCTATATTTCCCGCTTCTGCGTGTTCTTGCTTCCTTCCACCTTCCCCGGTCCCTTCTGAACCACGGTCCGATTCGGAGACTGGAATCTCTCCAGGCGTTGTATCATCATCATCGTCACCATCATCATCGCTTCCACCTTATCAGGGAATACGTTAAAGGAAAAAGCATATGAGCACATAAGCATGCAGGAGTAAAATAAAAGATATCATAACCACAAAGACTTATTTTACAAATCTTTTATACAATTTAATGAAGTAATTCGGTGTTTATACCCACTGTGCAAGCTAGAGCCAATTTTCTGTGTACCTTTCTTGATAAAAGCGTCTGCTAAATGACTAAAAGGAAATGTAATCGCTCTCACAGTCTGTTCTCGACACAGCTTCACCGCATCCCGTTTCCATGGAGTCCCGATTCTCCGAGATGCATACACTGTTGCCGGCCTGAAACCAAAGGAAAACAAGGTGTAATAAAGTAAAAGATTTGAGAACAGTTCAGTTAATATGCAATCAGGCAGTTTTAACACACCGCGCTATCCGTGTCTGGAATCATATTTCCCTTCAGTGTTTTCAAGGTCTCGTTTTCGGTTTGCAGGACTGAAGTACATTCCACGAACAGTCTGCAAAGTTTACGAACCGCCTCCCTCATCAGGACCTGCAGCACCGGGCCAAGATCCTCCCTTGAGCGAGATTTGTTCGTAAGTGAGCCAGGCGATATTTTCTCACTTTCCACGGGTTTGTACATTTCTGAAAGAGCCGCATCGACAAAAATAGACAGAATGGACGTTGATTGAGACTGATATGTCTTGTTAATCGACATTTTGCCCCACACAATTGTTATATTTACTGGACACTCAAGCTAAACAATGGCGCATGTAGGCTTCCTTGAAAATATAACGTCTCCAACTATATGTAACGCGATAAAGAGAGTTGGTTCACTTCCAGGCTGTTTCTTCTTTCACAATAAGAGTAAACGATGGCGCTTAAAATGTGGTTGATCGTTGACGAGGGCGGATATTCTCAGAATGAATTAAGATACGTAAAACACCTTCAGTGCTTCCTGCACAGGAACACTTTGCACTTGTTTTTTTAGCCTAATATTGAAACAAAAATCCCATTGCGTTTAATTCTTGCTTTTGTAATATTTTGCTGCAAGGACTTCAGGAGCATGCAGAGGAGGAGCTCCCTGGAGCTATACAGTCAGGTCCAGAATTATTGGCACTCTTGATGAAAGTGAGCAAAAAAGGCTGAATAAAATAAACAACCCAGATAATGAGCAAAATTGTATGCTCAAACACATGGGAAAACTATATTATTCTATCCTAACTAAATTATTCTAGGCCTACCTGTATATTATTTATTTTCATAGAGTAATACTATTTTCTATGAATAATTAAATTCAAATTCAAAATTATTGGCACCCCTTAAGATTATTTTAAACAAAACCAAACAAAGTTAAAATTCCACTTATTCAAGTTCATCTCAGTCTTAAGGAACTGTATTGTGGCCTTCCATCACTTTCTTTTTCACTAGGGTATAAAAATTAGGTAACACATGTAAAAGCCCTTTGGCTGCGTCCCAATTCCCATACAAGCATACTATATAGTAAGCCAGAAAACGATTTAGCAGGTCCCGATACATAGTATGTCAAATGTAGTAAGCCAAAAATACCAGGATGTCTTATTACATCCGGTCGCATTTGACAGTATGCTAGCCAGCATGTTTTTCTGGCTTTTCTGACCCACAATGCTCAGCAAAGCGAAAAATACGTCACTTCGACTCTGCACCATTGGAGCACCAACACTTTTCAAATTTGGCGCTACGGATTGTGACGGATGTTATGACGAAGTAGTATACCCAATTGCATGCCTACTGTCACGGCACCCAGGAGCGGAACAGGCTCAAACGCAGACTGAACACAAAGCGACAGAACAAAAAGGCTACTAAAGAAACACTGAGACAACTCTCTCAACAGGAAACTCTCTCGCTCCAATAGGAGACTTAAAGATTTAATGGACCAAAACACAGTATACATGCCGCAGCAAAAACAATGAACCAACACAGGACTAAAGTGGGGAGGAACTTAAATAGCAGACAAAACAGGTGCAAACAATAATCATTAAGGGCCACCCAAGTGAGACTAATAAACAGTGATTAGGCACGTGGAAACATGCAGGGAGCTGTCCACTGGCCGGTGCTGAAACTAGGACGATCCCTGGCGGCCCTGACACCTACTTTAGCCTACTTAAAGCAATAGTACTTACTTTTTAAGAGCAGCTGCAGTACCTATGAAAAGAAAAAAGTAGTAGTATGCGATTTGAGACAGCATTTGTCATCCATCGCCATGGGGAAGGTCAAAGAACTGTCAAATGAAAAGAGACAGATGGTTGTTGACCTACACAAAATGGGTACAATAAAATACATAAACGGTTAAACATATCAATAACAATCACTGCTAGGGCAATAATAAAAAAGATTCAAACATCTGTAACAGTTGCAAACTTGTCAGGAAGAGGACACAAGTGCATGCTGTTCCCACGCACAGTGAGGAAGATGGTGAAGGAGGCAAAGAAGAACCCAAGGACCACAGTTCAAGAACTGCAGACTTTAGTTGCGTCTTTTATGTGCGTGTGTGCGCGCGCGTGGGAACTTTGAATAAAAGGAAGTTTCCCAAAGAAATCCACGGTGTCCGTACTTGGTCTGTGACTGGAACCTCACATGATGTCATCATTCACATTTACTGATGATAAATTTCAAGATAATTTTGTGGCATTGTCTGTTTGAGAAATGGTGAACAAAGCGTCAGCAACTGTTTTATGCTGATGTCAATGAGAATGCATTTACAAGTAAATAGGTATATTAAGATTGATGACTCTACGTGCCACCTCTGTGAATGTGTGGGGACCGCCGATACGTTCCAGGAAATGAGAGGGGGAACGGGCAGGCTTTAATTAGAAACCTCAATCATAGACCTTTGATCAAAATCAGCATGATGCTTCACAATACTAAACTTTACTATGAATAGAAAAATGAAAGGTTACAATATACTGAAAAGTAATGTATCCCAACCCCTGAGGGTCTCTTTGTCTGACCCCAAGATAATTTTGTCAGCAACTGTTTTATATATATATATATATATATATATATATATATATATATATATATATATATATATATATATATATATATATATATATATATATATATCTGACCCCTATTTATATATATATATATATATATATATATATATATATATATATATATATATATATATATATATACCCCCAGGGTGTTACAGTTATACAGTATCTTTACAGTATCTTTCCTATTGGTTAAAAGATAAAAGATAGACTTCTTCAACAGACACATGATTTTGGTTGTGGAAATAATCTGCAAGGCTTGACCTGAAATAATAACCATATCCATCAATGTACTGTAAGTGTTTGGATTTCTTGTCAAATGCAAAAACCTTCCCTTCCCCGATATGACAAGAATACGTGAATGTAATGCTTTCACAGTAACTGATGATACATTTCCAGATAATTTTGTGACATCATCTGTTTGAGAATTGGGGCAGAAAGCGGAAACAGCTGTTTCAGCAGAGTACAAAAAAACGTTCTTCCAATGCTGACTAGACACTGCGGGCTGTGGGGGTGGAATTTTGTGGAAACGCAACTGGTTGAACCATCCAAGGCAGTTGAAACTAGTTAATCATGTACTATTTCTATAAAGTCGTTGATACGGAAGGTCAGGCTTAATGGTTTCAGGGCCTGATGTCCATATGCCAGCATGGTAGCGGTGAAGACAGGGGTGTGGGTTAGGTTAAGACATTGGTGGGGACATAAGTCTATAACCACTGTTCGGTGGCTGCGGGGGGACTGAAAGGAAACCAGCTTAAGATAGTTTATATAATTCTGTGCTTAGAAAGACACAAATGTAAGGGCTGGCTAAATTGGCTGACTGTTTTCTGTAAGGCTACCTGCAGATACAGTGACACTAGCTGCTTATATATATATATATATATATATATATATATATATATATATATATATATATATATATATATATATATATATATATATATATATATATATATATATGTATGTATATATATATATACTTTTTTTTTCTTCATGTGTCTGGCCCAGGATTCAAATCGGCAATCTCCCGGCTCCTAGTCAGCTAGTCTCTTAGGCTATCTACAGAGCTGGCTCCCTAAATTGGACACTTAATATATATGGCAGCCCACCCAACTATGGCAGGCTAGAACAGGTGTTCTGGAATTCTGAGCATCCCCCTCAGGATGGGCTACCTTCGCAAACTGTGCATGCGTATTTACTTTAAAACACAGGGTAGCGCATTCTGAGCAGTCATTTCTCCCTGTCAAAATGGGCTGAAGGGCTTTAATGTGTTCAAAAAGTGTGCATTTACTTCGAAACACAGGGTAGCGCATTCTGAGCAGTCATTTCTCCCTGTCAAAATGGGTTTCCTCATACTATTCAATTGAGGTAGCCCATTTGGAAGGGAGGCTCAATTTTTCAGTTGTATTTGTTTCAATGTTTCAGTTGTATTTGATAGGCTGATAGTAGGCTGGCTACTTCTAGCTTACTGCCGGCCAACATACAAACTATTTTTGAACAGTAAGTTACTAGTAATGTAACATACTGCTTTGCACTTTCATAATGTGATTATAAGATTTATTAATGTAAACAACATGTTGCGCTGACTACCACAAGCTCACAAATTGTATTCCTGCAGGTTGTCCTCATTGACTGCGTTCTTATTAACGCGCGTGTGCAACATCAGACCTTTGCACGATTTAGATGAGCGACTCTGCTAAACCAAACAAATTAAAGTATTTCGGTGGAGGTGGGAGGGGATGACTGATAACTCTTTTATGGGGTCACTGGAGTGGATAAAATTAATAATCTATGTTTAGGGGTTAAGGTGACTTAAGGTGACTGTTCAAAGTTCAATGGCTGCTCGTTAGACTCCCCATGGCCCAAGTAAGTATTTTCTCTTTGGCTACCTACAAAATGACATTTCGTATCATTTCTACGAATTTAGGTGTCTTGATCTGAGTAGACCTACTACGAATTCAATGTGATAATCATGACATGCCTAACTAAGGCAATGGCAATGTTAACGGGTGACCAGAAAGTATGCCCCTCCTCTCCCTTCTTTCCCTCTTCACCCTCTCTCTCTCTTCTTTTGTCCGACTTAAAATGGTCTCATTCATCATATTTTTTCACTCTCATTGGGAACAGTGCTGGGAACGTTTCACAGCTTCGACCGAGTGCCTCTGACCCGACCAAGGTAGGATACATTTGTTTTGTTTGGAATTTAATCGCAATATCTTACACACTTTAATGTCAATTGTTTCCCTGGATATGGATTATTTGATTTGTAGTCCCTGCACAATACAAAAATATTGCACAGTTAACATGTAGTTATTTGTGAAGCTGGATTTATGGTTTGTCATAATACTTTTTAGGCTTTGACTTGCATATTATTATTTGGTTTTGTTTGGCTCATCCAAGAATAGCGGGACATTGTGGCTGTAATACATTTTTTGCGTCTTTTCCCTTTCTTTCCCATTCACTTTTCTTTGTGTCTGTCCTCTGTCCTGATTCCTTTCTCTTATTTTTTCTCTTTCTTTCTTTCGTTCTTTCTTTCGTTCTTTCGTTCTTTCTTTCTTTCTTTCTTTCTTTCTTTCTTTCTTTCTTTCTTTCTTTCTGTTTCTCTACAATATCCTATTTGCCATTTCCCCCCCTGTCTTTCTACCCTTCTACAATATTCTATTTATACTCTTATATAATTCTCAACTCTTATATTCAAACAACATTTTTACTCTAGCTTCAAACCTTCCTCACGGAACCCACAGCTTAAGCTCCTTGAGGAAACGTTCCACAGAAGATCCTCCCTTCACTGCCTCCCCTCCCTGCCTCTCTGTCTCTCTGTCAGTCACTCCACCAGCTTACCTCTCTGCACACTACAGTAAACACAGCCTCACCATCTCTCTCTCGAGCCTCCACCAAACTCCACCTTACTCCACATAACAGCACCTCTCTAAGCCCTCTGCTGCACCCTCACACGGCCTCAGCCTCTCTCTCTCGCCTCCACCAAACCCTGCTTTCCGTCTCCATCAACACCACCTCCAGTGCCCCCCTCCTCCACCACCATGTCCACGGAGACAGTCCACCCCAGTCACGTGGAGGCGTACGCCTGTGTGATGGGGGATCTGGAGGAGCTGGACCTACGAGGAACCCCGGTGCCGTGTGATCTGGTCCTGATTGGAGGCGACGCTTTCCCACTCCTTATGAACTCCCGTGGACAAGTCAGTCTAGAATTACATTTCATATTATTAACATTATAAAGCTGACATGTCTGTCTAGAATTATATTTCATATTATTTTCATTACAAAGCTGAAAAGTCAGTCTAGAATTATATTTCATATTATTTTCATTATAAAGCTGACAAGTCAGTCTGGAATTACATTTCATATTATTTTTTATTATAAAGCTGACATGTCTGTCTAGAATTATATTTCATACTATTTTCATTATAAAGCTGAAAAGTCAGTCTAGAATTATATTTCATATTATTTTCATTACCAAGCTGACAAGTCAGTCTAGAATTACATTTCATATTATTAACATTATAAAGCTGACAAGTTAGTCTAGAATTACATTTCATATTATTTTCATTATAAAGCTGACATGCCTGTCTAGAATTATATTTAATATTATTTTCATTATAAAGCTGACAAGTCAGTCTAGAATTACATTTCATATTATTTTCATTATAAAGCTGACAAGTCAGTCTAGAATTATATTTCATATTATTATCATTATCAAGCTGAAAAGTCAGTCTAGAATTACATATCATATTATTTTCATTATAAAGCTGACATGCCTGTCTAGAATTATATTTAATATTATTTTCATTATAAAGCTGACAAGTCAGTCTAGAATTACATTTCATATTATTATCATTATAGAGCATCAAGTATCAGGTATTGTACAGTCTAAAATTACTTTTCCCTCATTTCTAAATATGTATATATATTTGTATTTTTTATTTTTTATTTTTATTTGTTTATTTTTTCTTCTTCCTTTAATCTAGGTGCTGATGGCAGCGTCTATGTACGGCAGCGGCCGCCTGGTGGTTCTGGGTCATGAGACATACCTCACCATGTTCCCCGCCCTGGTGGAGAACGCCCTCTGCTGGCTGCGTGGGCCGGCATCCACCAACCCCTGCGTGGGCGTTCACCAGAGCTGCCGGGCGGTCGCCAACAACCTCAGCCGCTCCACCTGGCAGGCCGAGGTAGTAGAGGCCTTCAGCGCTGATCTGGGAGCCCGGGCGGGGGCTTTTGTGACGGACGCCTACAGCATCGAGAGCCAGGTTGTCAAGGGCCTGGTGGAGTACCTGAAGGCTGGAGGAGGGGTGCTTCTGGCTGGACAGGCGTTGGACTGGGCCCACCAGAACCCCAAGGAGAACATCGTGAGGAGCTTCCCAGGGAACAAGCTCTCCGGAGTGGCGGGGGTGTTTTTCTCCAAACACACGGGGGTTAAAGAGTGCCTGCCGGTCTCCCCAATGATCCCTTCTTCCATGCTGGCTGTGTCGTGAGTATTTAGATGAATTAATACAGTATAATACAACACAACACAATACAATGCAATATGATACAATGCAATATGATAAAATACAATACTATAGGATAAAATACAATATGATAAAAAGCAATGCAATACTATATGATGCAATACAATACAATGCAGTACAACACAATACAATGCAATATGATAAAATACAATACAATAATACAATACGATACAATGCAATACGATACAACACAACACAATACTATATGATAAAACAATACTATATGATAAAATTCAATACAATACAATAATAGTGCAATAATAAGTGAATAATACGATACGAATACACAATACAATAAAAATTATAAATATTATACAATTAGATATAATAAAATGAATACACTACAATGTAATCCAAAAATAAAATAATTACAATAATACTATAATACGAGAACACAATAACTCAGCCTTAACGTCAAGACCGCAGGTAATAACACAATTGCTTTCTCTCTTCACCCCTCTCCTTTCCTCTTCTTTCTTCTCGGCCTTTCTCATCCCTCTCTCCCTTCTGTCAGGATTGGCAAAGACTTCCAGGAGGATCTAGAGGTCCTGTTGGATGGCGTGTCGGAGTTTGACATCCAGGGCAAATCGGTTCCTTCTGAGCTCCTGGTCCACGGCCCGCTGGCATTCCCGATCGGAACCACTCCGGACAGGGATGTCTTCTTGGCAGGAGCTTACTACGGACAGGGCCGGGTTGTTGCAATCTCACACGAGGTTTTCCTGGGAAGAAAGGTGTGGTTTGAATCAATACCTGGGACGAAAGTTGGGGTTTCAATTTATGCTGTTTTGCGTTCAACTTTATTACTCTGGGCACTTTAAAAACTTAAAAATAAAAAACTTGAACTTTAGTAAAAAAAAAAAGAAAGGAGTTGGATATTGTATTGTATTGTATGTATCCAATGAAGGTGGATTTCATTGCATGCTTGCTATATGTGACAGAGAGCGAGAGGTAACCGGGAAGGGAGAAATAAGGAAGTCGTAAACACCTTCCTGTAACCTAGTCCATACAGGTTCTAGTTAATCTAGTCCATACAGGCTCTAGTTAACCTAGTCCACACAGGTTCTAGTTAATCTAGTCCAAACCACATGTTTTTATTAATTAAGTTTATGGCTAACATATACCCTACAGGTTCAAATTAATTAAGTTTATGACTAATGTATACTCTACAGGTTCAAATTTATGCAGTTTATGACAAATGTATACTCTACAGGTTCAAATGAATGCAGTTTATGACTAAGTTATACTCTACAGGTTCGAATGAATGCAGTTTATGACTAATTTATACTCTACAGGTTCATATTAGTTCAGTCTATTCCAAATATCTCCTTTCCAGGAACTGGCTACATTCTTGCTCAACGCTATTCGTTGGCTGGACGAGGGACGTAACGGTCTGATTGGAATCATACCTTCACTGGGCTTCGCCCAGCCTATCCTCAGCAAGTCGGGGCTGAAATGTGAGTTGAAGGGCTTCCGGAAAGAGCTGAGCGTGTACGTGTGCACGTCGTACAGCGACGAGATCGCAGAGGAGATCCAGAACTTTGTCGCTGAGGGAGGAGGACTTCTGATTGGTGGACACTGCTGGGGGTGGACTTCTTCCCATCCGGACCAGAACCCAATGACAGACTACCCAGGTAGGAACCATTATACTGTAACACACGTTAAGACTAAACAGGTAGGAACCATTATACAGTAACGCATGTTAAGACTACCCAGGTAGGACCCATTATACAGTAACACACGTTAAGACTACCCAGGTAGGACCCATTATGAAGTAACACATGCAAAGTCTACCCAGGTAGGACCCATTATACTGTAACCCATGTTTAAGACTACACAGGAAGGACCCATTATACTGTAACACATGTTATGACTACCCAGGTAGGACCCACTATGAAGTTACACACGTAAAGACTACCCCAGCAGAAAACATTATACATGGAGGATGGTGGGATATTTATGTCTTTAACACCTTAATAATCCACCTTGATGTCTAAACAGCAATGTTAAATCTGAAATTTACCCCAGGAAACCATATCCTGAACAACATGGGTTTGAGTGTGCTGAGTAGTACGCTGAACGCTGGCGTTTACAAGGCTCCGTCTGTGGTCCAGACCCGCCACGAGGGCTACCACTTCCGTGAGCTCCTCCACCGATTCACCGCCCACATGGCCCGGGGGGAGGAGCTTACGGAGCACGAACAGACCTGTCTGAAGAAACTGGGCGGAGACTGTGCCAACTACCTGAAAATGAAGGCCACGGACTGCTCCTCCTACCAGCAGCTGGTCGCTACGCTGACCAACATCCTGAAAAAGTCTGGCATGCCACAAGTATGCACCGTCCAGTTTGTCTCTCTCTTCATCTGTTGCTTCCTCCATCTGTCGTTCTGTCTCTTTCTTTTCCAATCCTCACATATTAGAACCTTTCTTGGTTGTTGCCGGAGCAAACTGGAGATGAGAAATATTAATTTGAATCATTTCTAGATAATACATCTGTATTTAAACCGTCCAGGTGTCTAGCCAGAACCCAGTCACCAAGCCCGTGGACCACCTGTTGCTGAACATCGGCTCCATGGTGTACAAGGTGTGTCCCGACCCCGATGACCTGCTGCCCTACCTCATCAAAGACAACCCCAGAATGGCCGAGGTCCACAATCACAGGATCAGCCTTAACGTCAAGACCGCAGGTAAGCTACCGGAGGACGGCTGGAAATAAAATGACTTTCTTTTACGACAAAAACCTTTATTAAAAACATGAGCTATTTTATTTATTAGGCTTCGTTTTAGTTTTTACTTTCAGAGAAATATGTTGTTTTAAAGGAATTACTCATTGCTTGTTTACTATTTTCTAGATGGTTCAGTTAATGTAACTTTGTGCGTGTGCGTGCGTGCGTGTGTGTGTGTGTGTGTGTGTTTGTTAGGTGGAGAGGAGTGGATAAGCACAGGTCTCTACCTTTCTCCTGGCATGAAGACATACCTGACCGTACCGCCTGAGATCGTCAACAAAGGATGGACGGTAGGTGGAGCATTGAATGGAAAGAGATCAATCAGACTGCTACAGTATGTGAGCTTACAGATGGGCGTTTGCTGCCCTCTACTGCCATATGCTTTCAAAAAAATCTGCACATCTTTATTTTTTAAACAGGACTTGAAATCTTGAGTAACAATGTGGATCGTTCAAATGGCTAGTCTACGGGTAAAAACAGACTACATTTCTAAAAGTGTGTTGTCGGAATGAAATGTTATATACCATAAGATACTCTTGTTCTCAGATGCGGATAGGCTGTTGGACGATGAATGCTTCCCCCTGCTGACCATATTACACTTTGGAAATGTTTTAGACATGACTTGAGACTTTGAATAACACTGTGATCACGGTTTTCCTGTTCAATTGTGTTGTCTACAGTAAAAACACACGTTTAAAAAATAAATAAATAAATTGCTGAATTGAAATGAAACGTTATAAAGCGCATGCTACTCTTGTTCTCAGGTCCAGATAGGCTGTCAGACGGATAACCTCGGAGCGGCGGGGAAACTGAAGCGAGCGCCCTGCGTGCACGAGCGCTTCCCTGTTACCGCGGAGATGGAGCAGGTGAGGAACCTGTGGGGCGGGCTGATCTACCTGGTGGCTCCGCCCAACACACAGGTGGACGGGGCTGACGTCATCGTACAGGTGGCTGTACCTGCACCTTACTACAAATCTGGTGAGTGTGTGTGTGTGTGTGTGTGAGTGTGTGTGTGTGTGTGTGTACTTGCACCTTACTACAAGTTTGTGTGTGTGTGTCTCAATTCAACATTTTAGCAATAATGTGCTTTCTTTTTTTTACGTCACCTAACATCTCTCTTTAACTGGCAGGTGTGACAAAGCTCTCTGATTGGACACTGCTGCGTACAGCCCCCGCCCCCTGGGCGGAGATAGAATGTGAGAACATCGTGCTGACGCTTCCATCTGAGGTCGTGCGCAACCTAGACCGCCCTGACAAAGTGGTGGAGCTTTGGGGTGACATCATGAGGGCCATCGCTGACCTGGCGGTTGTCCCGAGGAAGTTCCCCCGCAAGGAACGCTTTGTGGCCGACGTACAAATCTCCGCTGGTAACGCTGTCTGAATGTCTCCATGGTCTCCTTTCCTCATACTTATGCTTCTCTCTCTAACAGACACACGCACACACACACGCACGCACGCACGCGCGCACACACACACACACACACACACACACACACACACACACACACACACACACAAACACACACCCACACACACACATGAAGTGAACTTCCGTTTCCTCTTCTCCACCCTCTCCCTCCAGGGTTCATGCACTCGGGTTACCCGGTCATGATGCAGAAATCTTCGGCTGCTGCCCTGCTAGACCCTGCTGCGGCTAGTTACCGTGATATCTGGGGCGCCATCCACGAACTGGGGCACAACCAGCAGAGAAAATGCTGGGAGTTCCCCCCGCACACCACCGACTGCACGTGCAACCTCTGGTCCGTGTACGTGCACGAGGAAGTGCTGGGAGTCGACAGAGCAACGGTAGAGTGAGACAGTCCACTTCCTATTACACTATAAATCTTTCACTATCGGATCCTTCACCCAAACATACTGGGGAAGTGCTAGATGTCACAAGAGCACAGGCAGAGATCCATTTCCATTCCAATTGATTCCCTATTTGTAATGGTGAAATCTTGTATCGCCGAATACTTTGAGCGGAAGAATAGTTAGAACTGCTTGAGTAATGGTTAACACAGAGGGTTATCAGTTCTGGGCCCACACCATGGACAGCTCACACAGTGTAACTACAGATACTTAGCATGAGACCATGGACCACAGCAGGAAGACCGTTTCCTTTGTGCATGGAAACTTTATATTGGACGATGCATTCAAGTAGGTGGGCACATGATGCATGAGATAATGCTTCTCGTGTTTCTGACACGTTCTATGAGCTCTAATGGGAATGTTGGGGATTCTATGCATTACTTCATCAAGAAGGTTCTTGGTTCGAACCCCACCTGACCCCAGGGCCTTTCTGTGTGGAGTTTCCATGTTCTCGTCGTGTTTGTGTGGGTTTGTGTGGGTTTCCACCGGGTGCTCCGGTCTCCTCCCACTTACAAGAAAACATGGGTTACTACTCCTATCAGTGCCCTGACTATGGCATTGCCAATAGAACTGGAGTCAGTTAGTCTGTCTGTCTGATCTGTGTGTGAAAAAAGTCTGTTGCGATATGTTGGGTGAGCAAGTCTGGCGCAAATTGGCTGCCGTGAGTGATAGCTGTCTGTCCGTTCGTTGTGTGTACCTAATTGGCAACCAGTTCGTAGGGCACTTGGAGTCCTGAGAAAAACTAAATCCAATGAATTATTATTATTATTATTATGATTATTATTATTGTTATTACTATTATCAAGTTGAGCTATAGTTTTTTGTTCTTGATACAGACAATACAGAGAAGGGACAACGAAAAATCATCATATCACTATACACCACATATCATTCACCTCAAACATATTAGTTAAGTGCTAGAGGTCCAAAGAGCGCACAGGTAGATAGTGGACGTAAAGCACCTGCTGCTAATATCCCCATATTCTGAATTTAATAAGGTGTGTTATAAGGTATGTGTCTGTGTACGTGTGTGTGTGTGTGTGTGTGTGTGTGTGTGTGTGTGTGTGTGTTCACAGGCCCACCCGAATATGAGTCTGAAGAACAGGAAGTCTCGTGCAGAGGGCTACGTCAAGAGCGGCAGAAACCTCAGTGGCTGGAACACGTGGGTTGCCTTGGAAACGTACATGCAGGTGAGCCGAATTTGACAGAAAAAAATTACAGAAAACAATGAAAGCATTCTCCATTTAGACTGAGGGTCAGTGATGCTTTTATACTTAATATTGTAATAACAATGTATTCCTCATGGAAATGTGTAGGTCTAATTAACGCTATGGACTTGGAAGTGTTTTTTTTGTAGACATTATGATATTTTACCAAGACTTTTCTCTTTTTTGCACTCCCGTGTTAAAAGTACATAATGTAGAATAATCACACTAAAAACGAGATGCAATGCTGTGCTTCGACAGTAAAATGATTCTTAAAGCTATGAAGCAGAGCTGCGTGTTTGTTAGTCAAATATAGCCAGACCAGCGTGTCCAAACACTCACAGTGTGGGGTGTTGGGGGTGCAGGTTTTAACTCAATTCCAACACAATTCTAATATCTTTTCTGTTACTCTTTCTTCTCTACCTACCTTCTTCTCCCTCCTCTCTTCTATAACATTTTCTACCCCCCCCCCCCCCCATTAGCTCCAGGAAAAGTTTGGCTGGGACGCCATTAAGAAAGTGTTTGCTAAGTACCACACCATGAGTGCCTGCCCTGATGACAACAAGGGGAAGATGAACCTGTATGCTACGACCTTCTCCGAGGTGGTGGGCCTGAACCTGGCCGGGTTCTTCAAAGCCTGGGGCTGGCCCATAGAGGCCGACACCGAGGGCCAACTCTCCAACCTGCAGGCCTGGAACGATCACCCTATGGTCCAATATGGCTGACTGATGAATCTCGATCACCCTATGGTCCAATATGGCTGACTGATGAATCTCGATCACCCTATGGTCCAATATGGCTGACTGATGAATGTGGAATGTTAGAAAACGTGTTTTTTTTACTGATCTAGGCTTTTTGGAAGTACTGTGCTACCAACTGCATTGACTTAAAGCTTTTATTATGTTTTACCTTCATTTCATTTCTCTGAGGTGTTATGTTAAAAGGGAATATTTCTGTTTCCTGCAAGTTTTAGCTTTTTCATACGCATTCTATTTCTGCTTATTCACGTACAAATATTTGAACAATATTATTATACATAAGTAAATTAAAGCAGTGTGGTGACAGCTGAAAGGATTTTCTGAAGAGGAGAGTTACGCGTTTATTTATGCTAGTATCTGGTCAAGCTATATGCAGCTTAAGGAATTTTGTGTCTTCCTTTACATTTATATGTATTTCATACATTTAATCTATATGTAATATTACATTGTCCACACTGACAGCTTAGGGTCGGCCTTGCCTAGTGGGTAGGACTGCTACTAGATGATCAAAAGGTCATGAGTTCAAATCCCATCTGGGAACAACACCACTAGTGTGCCATTGAGCAAGGCACTTAACCCTAAGTTGCTCCAGGGAGAATGCCCCTGCAAGTCTCTATGGATAATCGCTTCTGCTAAATGATACGAATGTAATGAATATTGTAAGCACACGTTGAATCCAGTCTATATCTAAGTATTTAAATAAAAGACAATAAATAATGAGCAAGCACATCTTTCCTCCAGTGTGTCACTTTATTGATTAATTTCATAGCAAATGTACATTTCTTTTTAATGGAAACTCTACAGATTTAGATTTAGGTTGCGCGTGTGTGTGTGTGTCCATGTGTGTAGATAGAGATAGAGAAAATGTGGGTTATTTCCCTACAAGTTGATATATGCCACTTTTAGACGTGCTAGTGTTATTTTCATGTCATTAGCCAAATCCTTAAAGTATAGTTTTTCAATAAAATGTAAAAGTGATTTATTGAGAGAAAAGGTACTAAAACAAACGCAATAACGGTTACCTAAAAAAAAATCTGTTCTTCGCCATATGCTTAATTTCTACCCCTTAATTATAAACATAAAATGTGTTTAATATGCAACTGTATTATTAAGACATAGCTATCTCAGTGAAGTGAGAATTGTAGTTATTTGTTATAGGTATTTTGGGGGGTGTTTATTGATAACCAAAACAAGACTTAATGTAGTTTATGCTGAAAATGAGTTAAAAGCACCAATCAAATACTTACAGAACACTCACTGTTCTGATTTAGAATCCTTTGTCTTATTTCTTGAAGCACTGATCCAATGTAAATACAGTGGTCCAGATAACTAAACACGAATTATAATTTACTATTGAACCAAACATAGAAATAATACATTCATTAAAACATTATACATTTGCCTTCCTTATAGCAGTTTTAAATTCAACTACTGTTTGAACAGCCAGGGGCGGATACAATCTACAATTTTCCATTCAATAAACTATTTTCCATTCCATTCCATTTCCATTCCATTCCAATTATTGTCCCAACATCTAAAAGGCAGGGTGTTGCATAATGTGGATGTGCCTTTTTTTTGTGTGTGTCTGTTTTCTCTGCCACCATAACAGCTTCAAGCCTGGACATGCCAGGTTTGTGTTTGGAGGGTCGATTCAGACTTGGAGAAATGTGACCCATGTCAACATGTCGTGGCACGTTGTTACCTATCGTCACATCCCGAAAAGGTTTTTTGCGGAATTCTGCCTCTAGCCCCAAAGTACACATTTTGAATATGTAGGCCTACTATAATTACTGCATCAAAAAGGTAACCATGTTACCACAAAAAAGGTGACTTTAAAACAAAGTGTCAAAATAAGACAAATCCAAAGCACTGTAAATATGCCTATTGAAATATTTGTAAATACTGAAATTTAGGTTCTATTTAGGACTTTAAATTATATGATAATTGTAGGCTACCTACCCACGAGCTAACACTTTTAGACATTCCAATCTATTTGAGTTATGCACTAAACAGAAGCCTTAAACTATCAGGGTGAACCATGAATTATTGGGCTATGGAGGTTTGTTTCAAAATCTTCTTTCTCATTCACGTACATAAAAAGAAGAAAAAAATCGTCTTTAATATCTTGCCTTATGATGTGGTCCACCCCGTCTTTCTGCCAGCCTCTAGTGACGCCCTGAGGCGGTACCCAGTGCGCGCGCTACAGTAGCTAAATGCTGTAGCCTAGCTCTAACAGCTG
>JAPMUY010009583.1:32500-37500 GCA_026901105.3 Galaxias olidus
GTGTGCGTGTGTGTGTGTGTGTGTGTGTGTGTGTGTGTGTGTGTGTGTGTGATTGACGTGTATGTTCTCCAGTGAATCAGTGTGCCCTGGGGGTCTTTATCTAAAGCGTTTTGTTTGGTCCTACTGACTGAGAAGGTTTAGCTCATGAATAATGGAGTCTACCTGGCTGGCAGAGACGGAGAGAGGGGAAGACAGGAAGAAAAGAGAGGTGGAACAAAGAAACAACAAAAAAAAGGGAGCGATGGAGAAGATAGAAATGGTCTACCTCGCTTAATTGTGCAGAGGAAATTACAAAGCCTCCTCCACAACAACAGCTTCATCAGTGACAGGAGAGACAGCCATACTGTGAAGATACGTTTTCTACCTGATCAAATAGAATAGAATAGAATAGACCAGAACAGAACAGAACAGAATAGAACAGTATGTAATTGACCAATGGTGTATATCTTACCACGTTAAATAGAAGAGAAGAGAATGGAACAGAACAGAACAGAATAGAATAGAACAAAACAGAACCGAATAGAATAGAACAGAATCGAATAAATCAGTATATAGTTGATCTATGTATATCTTACCACATTAAATATAAGAGAAGAGAAGAGAAGAGAAGAGAAGAGAAGAGAAGAGAAGAGAATAGAACAGAATATAATTCCTGTGATGTGTCCTTTAAAACTGAATGGCATTGAATAGAATTCCTGTGATTTATAGCTTATGTTGTAATATAGAATTGGAACAAGTAAAACAGACATTTTTGTTTAAATTCCCCCAGTGGTCATTTGTGGTGTCTTATCAAACAAAAGGCATTGATAACAGGAACTAAAGCTAGTTATTTATTTGCCTCTTGCCCAATTGGACATTGTGCTGTGCTTGCTATCCATTCTAGTTATTCTAAATCTACGCCTAACAAACAACATACACAGGCTCAATTAGGGGACTGTGCTGTTTGCTCTCTCTTGCACTTTGATGAAGACACATTTTCTTACTTTGTTTTGGTTGTACGGCTATGCTTTGTTTTGGTTGTACGGCTATACTTGGTTTGGTTGTACGGCTATACGTGGTTTGGTTGTACGGCTATACTTGGTTTGGTTGTACGGCTATACTTGGTTTGGTTTTACGGCTATACTTGATTTGGTTGTACAGCTATACTTGTTTTTTTGTATGGCTATACTTGGTTTGTCTGTACGGCTATACTTGGTTTGGTTGTACGGCCATACTTTTTTTGCTGGTACTGCTATTCATCTTTTACAGGTACAATCATTTATAAATGGGTCCCCTGTGGTACTCTCCGAACAGTGTTGTCACTCAGGATAACATCGGCTGTGGGTGTGGCAACCTGGCACTCTGTCTGGTGGGCGGCCTGTGAGAACACAGTGTGCCCTGGGAGATGGAGTCTTTTGTAAACAGTGTAAACGACACCCTGAGCTCTGAATGGCTTTATCCATTTTCTAATCAAGCTGTATGTGTGAACGATGAGTCAGCGCCACAGATCAATACTACACAGACACAGACACAGACACAGACACACACACACACACACACACACACACACACACACACACACACATACACACAGAGACACGCACACACACACACACGCAAGCGTGCACGCACGCACGCACAGACACTGGTTTATGTTCCTCCAGCCATCGCCAGGGAAACAGGCACAACGTAACGTTTTGGGTCCGTGCCCACTGTCACATAATTTTTTTTTATCTCTCTCTCTCTGCAGTGCATGTGTGTGTGTGTCTCTCTCTCTCTCTCTCTCTCTCTCTCTCTCTCTCTCTCTCTCTCTGTGCGTGGCTCTCTATCTCTCTGTGTGTCTGTCTCTCTGTGTGTGTGTGTGTTTGTGTTTGTATGTGTGTGCATGGCTCTCTTTCAGTGTATGTGTTTGTGTGTGTGTGTGTGTGTGTATGTGTGTTTGTGTTTGTCAGTCAAGGAAGAAATTATGAAGTGCCTTCTAGAGATGGTGACTCAGAGTGTAGTGTTGCTATGCATGATTTGTATGTTTGTGTGTGACTGTCCGGTCCGGGACAAAACTTCCATAATGAAGCACACTAGTATCTAACCCTGCTGGACTAGTTTACATCATACAGATTCAGTTCAGGCATCAGCAGGTCATTTATGTAGATGCATTACAGTAATAGGCTTATATTAATGTGCTTCCCCAAAGAACCATGCTGCCCATTCATTCTCAATGGGAACCATGAAGTGATTAGTTTGACCATATTTTGTTGCTTGCACATCAGAAAGTCTCTGTTTTCTGGCTGTTTGTCTGTGCATCTCTAAAAGGGACCATAATGTAGATAATCATACATTTTGTGAGCTTCCTTGGTGTCTATGAAGCACATTAAAAAGTTTTTGAACAAAAAAAACTGTACAATATTTTTAAATCATTGTTCTAAGATGCCTCTTTCTTCCCTTCCAACTCACATGCCGTTTTCAGGGTGAACACAGGTCTATGCCCAATGCTCATTAACATTCATCAGCTGAGTTATGTTATTGGCTCGGGATAGTAACATTCCGCTGTTGTCATTGCTGCGGCCGGAGAAGCTGAGTCCGTGATTGGCCAATTAGATTGACTTGGATTTTCTACATCACAAATCGCTGCAATTCAGAACAGCTTGTAAAACATGGGTAGATGTGTTGTCAGAGGTGAACTAGAGAAAACGCACAAGGCAGAGATTTAACTTTTTGTGTGATGAAGCAATACTAGACAAAGAAATATTCCAAATCTTACATTAGGGTTTAAACCACAACCCCACTCTCTCCATCACCCATACCACCAAGATCCCTGCTCTCCTCATGGCTGTGGCTATGTAAATGCCACAGACTGGCTCACATTAGCATTTGCAGTCTGAATAAATCCCGGTCTAGATAGAGCTATCCAATGTCTAAACATAGGGAGTCTTCAAAGTGATATGAGAGCTCGTATTGAAATAGGGTTGCTTACAGACAAAAGCACATCGGTTCAGTAAACACTCAATGATCCACTTGTGTATCTCCCCACTCCAAAGTTTTATTAACTAACAATGAAATATGAATAATGCTTAGAATAATGATTCTGAAATAAATGGGTCTTGGAAAGCAGAGTACATCTCATTTTTGTTCTGGTCACTGAAGTGCTCCTGTCGCACAACATCATTGTTTTTGACAAAAAGCTCCATGAATCATAAATAACCACCTTAGAATCATCTTCAAGACAACTTTACATATATATTAACATACATAAAATATACTTAATATATTTTAAAACTGTTTGGTGTGGCTTTAACTTGTTAACACTACATAACTGACAAGACATTCTATTGAGAGTGCATCCTAGTAGCTAAAAAATATTACGAAATACTTAGGATTAAAATCTGGTGACAGTTGTGAGTGACTGACTGACCATCTGACTGACTGCCTGATTGGCTGGCTGTCTGACTGACTGACTGACTAACTCACTCACCGGCCAACTGACTGACTGATGGACCGACTGACTGACTGACCGACTGACTGTCTGGCTGACTGACTGTAGGTAATTGTTTCTGGAGACAGACAGACAGACATGCAGACAGGCAGGCAGACAGACAGACAGACGGACAGACAGACAGGCATGCAGACAGACAGACAGGCAGACAGGCAGGCAGGCAGGCAGGCAGGCAGACAGGCAGACAGGCAGACAGGCAGGCAGGCAGGCAGGCAGGAAGACAGACAGACAGGCATGCAGACAGACAGACAGACAGGCAGGCAGGCAGGCAGACAGACAGACAGACAGGCAGGCAGGCAGACAGACAGACAGACAGGCAGGCAGGCAGACAGACAGACAGACGGACAGACAGACAGGCATGCAGAGAGACAGACAGACAGGCAGGCAGGCAGGCAGACAGGCAGACAGGCAGGCAGACAGGCATGCAGAGAG
The DNA here is from genome assembly GCA_026901105.3 of Galaxias olidus. Classification (NCBI taxonomy): domain Eukaryota; kingdom Metazoa; phylum Chordata; class Actinopteri; order Galaxiiformes; family Galaxiidae; genus Galaxias; species Galaxias olidus. Next base: position 36,402 of record JAPMUY010009583.1, read on the forward strand.
ACAGACAGACAGGCATGCAGACAGACAGACAGACAGACAGACAGACAGACAGACAGACAGACAGGCAGGCAGGCAGGCAGGCGGGCAGGCAGGCAGGCAGACAGACGGACAGACAGAGGCATGCAGACAGACAGGCAGGCAGGCAGGCAGGCAGGCAGGCAGGCAGACAGGCAGACAGACAGACAGACAGACAGGCATGCAGACAGACAGACAGGCAGGCAGACAGGCAGACAGGCAGACAGACAGGCAGGCAGGGTGTCTGGTTAAGCAGTGCAGCTGACACACTCGTCCGCTCTAGCAGAGCACAGCAGTCATCCAGTCGTACAGTCATCCTGTCCCCCAGTCAGTCAGTCAATCTGTCAATCAGTCAGTCAGTCAGTCAGTCAGTCAGTCAGTCAGTGAGTCTGTCAATCAGCCAGTCAGTCCGTCAATCAACCAGAGAAACGGATGATGGTGCTGCAAAACACAAAGACACCTACTAGTTCCCCTCTTAATCTACCCACAAGGTACTTTGAGGGAGCAGGACAAAAGGAGCTGTTGACCAGTGTGATGTAGTTTGTCATTGGCCACACATCAAACCCTCTCCTCTCTCCGTTAAACACAGCAGTGTATCCAGTCGTTTACACAGTCCTTACTTCATGAGGGAAATCCACGAGCTACGTTCACACAGCCAGAGAAAACGGGGGGGCTTAATTCCCAACACAAGGCCAATCAGCGCGTTACGTTCCATTACATAACATGACTGTGTTGCGTGTGTCTTGGTCCAGGTTTCAAAGCCTTGCTGAAGTGTCTGTCTGGGAGGTTCTGTAGTCGGGAGCTGATCGGGATTATGGGGCCCTCGGGGGCCGGCAAGTCCACCCTGATGAATATCCTGGCTGGATACAGGTGACAGTTTGGAATGGAATGGAATGGTATGGTATGGAATAATATGGTATGGTATGGTATGACCTGATATGAAATGGCATGGTATGGTATGGTTTGGTATGGTATGCTATGGTATGGTGTGGTTTGGTATGGTATGCTATAGGATGGTATGGTATGCTATGGTATGGTTTGGTATGGTATGATATGAAATGGTATGGTATGGTATGGTATGGTT
>JAPMUY010009583.1:42500-50000 GCA_026901105.3 Galaxias olidus
GTTTGTGATAATTGTGCCCTCCCTCTCTCTGCAGGTGCTGACCCACCTCAGGCTGATGTCTCACGTCTCCATAGGAGTTCTGATCGGCCTCCTCTACCTGAACATCGGCAACGACGCCAACAAGGTGTTCAACAACACCGGCTTCCTCTTCTTCTCCATGCTCTTCATCATGTTCGGAGCTCTCATGCCCACCGTCCTCACTTGTGAGTATGACATCTGACCCCTAACCCTAACCCTAACTCTAACCGTCCTCACCTGTGAGTACTACATCTGACCCTGACCGTGACGTGGGGAGCCTTTCTATTCGTTTCAAGAAACTTGAATCTCTCTCTCTCTCTCTCTCTCTCTCTCTCTCTCTCTCTCTCTCTCTCTCTCTCTCTCTCTCTCTCTCTCTCTCTCTCTCTCTCTCTCTCTCTCCATTTTTCCATTTTAAACATTTTAATTTATTTTTAAAATGTTTAAAACAATTACCATTAAATCTAGCTAACACTAGTTGATGTGAAACATGTTTTTTAATATCCCCCATTTGAACTTCGACCTAATTCTTTGCATTCCTTTGGTTTCAAGAGTTGCTGCTAACTTCCCACCTGAAGAAAAACACACAGTTTACATAATTCGAGAGAATTTGATGGTTGACGTCCTTTTCTTACCTCATCTCTGTGCTGATCTACAGTATGTCTGTTGTCAGTTTGCCTGGAGCTGTCTCTTACTTAATCTCTGTGCTGATCTACAGAATGTCTGTTGTCAGTTTGCCTGGAGCTGTCTCTTACTTAATCTCTGTGCTGATCTACAGAATGTCTGTCTGTTGTCAGTTCGCCTGGGGCTGTCTCTTACTTTATCACTCCGTTTTTCTTTATTCTCTTACTTCTTCTCTTAATGTCTTTATTCTCTTACTTCATGCCTCTGTTGATCTATGTCTCCTTTCTCTGTCGTCAGTTCCCCTGGAGATGTCGGTGTTTCTGAGGGAACATCTAAATTACTGGTACAGCCTGAAGGCCTACTACCTGGCCAAAACCATGGCCGACATTCCATTCCAGGTGAGTCTGCGTTTGAGGAAGAGGAGGAGGAGTCAGGAGGAGGAGGAGGGGTGTGTGCTAATCCCCTGAGCTGTCCCATAGCTAGAGGGCTGAATGGGCCAATTTGTGGCAGGCCAAAGACATCATTTGTCAAGAGTTGTCAGTTTACCATGCACGCAACACACGAAACGGAAGTGTGTCCGTGCGTGTGTGTGTATCTGTGTGTGTGTGTGTGTGTGTGTGTGTGTGTGTGTGTGAGAGAGAGAGACAGAAGGACATGACAAGAGTGTGGAGTTTGAGCCTGTCAGTTAAAGTTACAGAGAGTGAGTGTTGAGCGATACTGTGGTAATGAGTGTGTGTTCAACAAGCAACACAAAGTGAAATAGATTTTGAGAAGAAACAGTGCCATCTAGTGTTGGCTAGGGAGATAAACCTGTGTCTGTATGGAAATCAACGACTTCAATGACTCCGGTGTTCACTTACATGGAGAAGGCTGGTACATTGTAGAGAGAAATATGTTTTCAGTTCAACACTCTCAATCTACAAAACCATTGTTTACCGAAAAGGTTCTTCAATGAGCTCTTTACACTGTTCTGTTACATCAGTTGCCACCTAACTGAACATCCTGACCAATGCCGTGTCAGTGTGCCATGCTCTTCATTCATTCATGTAAAGGATTTCTCCATTCCTCTCCCTCACTTCCCCCTTCTATCTGTCTTTCTCTCTCTCTCTCTCTCTCTCTCTCTCTCTCTCTCTCTCTCTCTCTCTCTCTCTCTCTCTCTCTCTCTCACCCCCCCCCCCCATCTTCCCCCTTTCTCTCTCTCCCCTAGGTGATCTGTCCCATCCTGTACTGCAGCATAGTCTATTGGATGACAGAGCAGCCTCCGGAGGCTAGCCGCTACCTGCTATTTGTAGCCCTGTCTACCTGCACTGCTCTGGTGGCCCAGTCCTTAGGTCTGCTGGTGGGGGCAGCCTCCACATCCTTACAGGTAAGCTCTGCTAGCCTCTATACCTGCTGTTTGTAGCCCTGTCTACCTGCTCTGGTGGAGCAGTCCTTAGGTCTGCTGGTGGGGGGGAGCCTCCACATCCTTACAGGTAAGCTCTACTATTGCTACACTATTTATATGTATTTATTCAGAGATTATACACTGATACTGGTATGCGTTTTCCTGCGGTGCCCTGTTTAAAATGCAGATATGACGGATTAGTTATGTATTTATAAAAACAAAAATAAAGCGACACCTCTGCAGAGCAAGTTCAGGCGGGCAACTCAGACCAAAACACCACCTAGTTTGGCTCTGTTGTTCAGTATCTGTCAGGAGGAATCGACAGATATCTGCTCCCTACCCATGGTTTCACTACAGTGTGAATTTGACCTTGGCTGTGGAATTAACGAATTCGGAGCAGCAGACCCTTGACGTCAAACTTGTATTACCCTGTTATTGTAATAAACATTTAAACAAAATGTTTAAATAAAGCTTGATGAGTTCACTGTGTTAATCATCAGACATGCATGACAGGACAGAGGTACTGTATAGATTCAATTTTTTTGCCACAGTCGATGACTGTGTTAATCAAACAAAATAGATACATGGCAAAACCCAGGCAACTTCAAACAAAAACAATGTCATATTTATATTTTGACTTAAGTGTTAATTAATTTAACGAAGCAAGATTAAAAAAAAATAGTTTAAAAACAGCATAATGCACTTTGACTTAAGTCTTCATCCACCTGACCTCCATGTTTTTTCTAGGTGGCTACGTTTGTGGGCCCAGTCACGTCCATCCCGGTGCTCCTCTTCTCAGGCTTCTTCATCAACTTCGACACCATTCCCAGTTATCTGAAATGGAGCTCCTATGTGTCTTACGTCAGGTCAGTTTAGATCCTTCTAACTTTCTCTCTTTCTTTGACCTCAATGTGTTACTGCTTCTCAATCCCCCCACTATATAAACACAGGATAGTTTAGATCCTTCTACTTCCTTGTATTTCTTTGACCTCACAGTGTCACTGCTTTTTACTGTAATCACCACAATATATAAACACAGGTTAGTTTAGATCCTTCTGCTTTGGCACTGCTTTTTACTGTAATCACCACACTATATAAACACAGGTTAGTTTAGATCCTTCTGCTTTGGCACTGCTTTTTACTGTAATCACCACACTATATAAACACAGGTTAGTTTAGATCCTTCTACTTTGGCACTGCTTTTTACTGTAATCACCACACTATATAAACACAGGTTAGTTTAGATCCTTCTGCTTTGGCACTGCTTTTTACTGTAATCACCACACTGTATAAACACAGGTTAGTTTAGATCCTTCTGCTTTGGCACTGCTTTTTACTGTAATCACCACACTACATAAACACAGGTTAGTTTCAAATCCACTTACATCTGTTTTCTTTAGCGTGTTGCTGCTGCTCATTCACGATGATTGTGAAACGATGACATTATGCCGTAGCTTTGTTTTGCATGTGCCTGTTTGCCCAATGTAGAGCACTTTGGATCGCTCACGTGTATGAAACGCGCTACACCAATAAACGATGGTGCCTTGAATTGATTCGTCGATCAAAAACGAATGATGGACACGGTAAGATGAGAAGCCCTTTTTTTCTGGTTTCTGGTTTCTGGTTTCCCCTCCTCACCAGGTACGGCTTCGAGGGCGTCATCCTCTCCATCTACGGGATGAACCGCTCCGAGCTGGAGTGTCCGGGGAACGCCTGCAAGTTCCAGAAACCCGAGGAGGTCATCCAGATGCTGGACGTGGAGGACGGCAAACTGTACATGGACTTCATCATCCTGGGGGTGTTCTTCCTCGTGCTCCGCCTCGCCACCTACCTCGTCCTACGCTACAAGGTCAAGTCGGAGAGATAGCTCAGGTGAAAGCTCAAACACCACCCTCCCCCCTCCTAAGGTCACCTCCGCCGCCCGGCCATCCTATAGGTCGCACCCTTCCTCTTCCTCCTCTTCCTCACACACTCCTCTGTTCCTGGACTCTGCCCAGCAACAACTTTTTTTATTATACTTTTTTTTCCCATGTTGGAACATTGCACACCTTGTGTAGATTTGCAATCTCAGTTTTCATAAACCGCTGCTAAGAACATCCGGACGTTAAAAAACAGGCGACCTTTCAACTCTGACCTGCTCCACAAATGACACAGGGAAAACAATTGGAAACGTGACGGGACGGGTCTAAGGGGCATATCATGAAACATATTCACATATTCACATATTCACATATTCACATAATCACACACACACACACACACACACACACACACACACACACACACACACACACACACACACACACACACACACACACACGCACGCACTGATTTGTACCTCAGCTTTGGTATCGTAACTGCAGGCACCTTGGAAGGTGTTTGGACAGCGAGACTGCCGCGGTCTCAAATCTGAGCGTGAAAGCGTTGCAGTATGTTTTAGTGTGCTACCTACCAGACTGACACGTGTGCAGCACAGTGCAGCTCTATGCTCATGTACAGTACCTGTCAAACGTTTGGACAGTTCACTTCAATGGAAACGTGTGTTCAAACTTTTGACAGGCACTGTGGGTCGATGTAGTGTTCCAGTCTGCTGACTTAAAGTCAACCATACAGATACTGTAGAATGTTTACACACTGTCTCTGTCACCCTAGCCAGGCCTAGCAACCATCTACCATTGCACTGCAGAGAGAGAGAGAGAGAGGGAGAGAGAGGGAGAGAGAGAGAGAGAGAGAGAGAGAGAGAGAGAGAGAGAGAGAGTGAGCTTAAGAGAAAGATAGATAGAGAGAGAGTGTGAGAGTGAGAGAGGGCGAAAGAGAGAGATAAATACAGAGAGAGAGAGAGAGCAAGAGAGAGAGAGAGAGAGATAAATACAGAGAGAGAGAGAGAGAGAGAGATTGAGAGAGGGAAAGATATTGAGTGAGAGAGAGATTGATGTCTACTTCACTAGATGTATTATATTGTTATAGGTTTTGTGTTTTTAAGGTTTCAAAAGCCTTTTTTCATGACATGTTTGTTTTACAGAAGTACTGTAAAGAAACTGCAACTGTACTAACAAGTAATCTGTGTCTGTTTTTCAGCACATTATCTTCGTTCAGTTTTTGTGGCTCTGGAGAGTAAGCGCCTTTTTAACATCAAGTGAACGACCGCTCATAGAAACATGGGTTTATTTTACTTCAGTGATAGATTTTTTTAAATGGAAAATTAAAGATGGGTTTATTTTACTTCAGTCATAGATTTTTTACTGAATGGATGGAATTCTTTTTTTTTTATCCTAATAATTTGTATACAAAGTTTATATCCTATCATGTTCACTACTGGAAATGTGCACCATTGATAAGTTAACACTGTAATATAAATGCAATCGTCACAAATAATCAAATCACTATAATCCGAAACCATCAATGGTACTGTGACTAATGGACTATATGACAAAATAGTTGATCAACTTCATGCAGGAAAAACTATTTAATCCAGTCGTTCAAGAACTCTGATACCGTTCCACAGGGTTTGAGTTATAATCTGAGCTTTGTGGGGGTCTCTAACGTTAGTGGCGGAGATAAATAATACCTTAACCGGTGCACTGTATTGGCGACCCCCACAGATGTATGACTTTACTGCTTTCATGGGAGCTCATTTACCCCTCTTTACCCCTCCTTATGGGAGCTCAACTCCCACTGGCTCCCACATAACTCCAACCCTGCCGTTCCAACAGACACTGTTAAAAAAAATATAAAAAATAAAATCATACTTCACAAAAACCTTTAACACTAAACACACACGAGTTTGTGTATTAATCCAGTTAATACTTTTGTCAGCGTTTCACTTTGAACAAAGCTATTTATGAACTGTGAATTGTGAGCATCCAAGTGGTGCTTTTGGAAAAACAACCAAAGAGTGATAATTGTTACTGGAGAATATTGTCTTAATTGCAAACTTAATTGCAACATCTATTTATCTCATTTCTCATGTCCACTGTGTATGTGTTTTTTTTTTTACTTTGAAGATACAGTGAGGTTGCCTTAATGACATTGACCAAGCGATTTTCTTTCCTCAGTCAAACTCCACTGTACAGAAATACTAGTGTCTGATATATTTCAAGTAAAAAACCTTTGACCTTACTAACTGGAGCAGATGTAAGCCTATTTGTTATGTTGTCTGTTATCTGTTGCAATTATCGGTACAACTATACATTTTCAAGAAACATTGGTAAATGGAAGGTGCCAAACTGAATCCAACTGAAAATCTCTGCTTCGAGTCCCTGTATCAGTCAGATAGGTCTCCTACAATAGAAAAATATAAATAAAACAGTAAAAAATTAGCAATTTAAGTTCCGACTTGTCCAGTTGAGATATAATAAATGATAATAACAATACATTTTATTCATATAGCTCTTTTCTGACACCTCAAGTTGCTGCACAACATTTACATAGAAAACATGACAAACATAAACAAAATATAAGCAAGATATGGAAAATATAGATATTACATATAAATAAAAATTTAAATAATAAATAAAAATATTACTAATAATTGTTTACGTAATAGCCTAGGACTCGAAACGTACTCGTACATAGTTAATATTAACGTAGTTCCTTCATTAACTCTGACCGGTTCATGCTAAGCATATGGTTCAAGATCAGGCATAGGCACAAAAGGATTCAAACGTGCGAGCAAGCCCGCCTGGCCAATCGTAGCACTTACGCGCGTGTTCTTCCAGGAAAAGCAGTGGGATCCATATTAACACGTCAATGGCACAGTCCAACAGATGACAGGTCTACGTCGGATTACATCTTTGTACGTGATTGGCTGCATTGAAAGCTACTTCTGATAGGTTGACGAGAAACGTGAAAAAAAGAAGCTTTTGTGAGATTTGTGTGTGTATGTGTGTGTGTGTGAGCGTTGCATGGAAACATTGAGGTCAGCAGGGGAGGGGGAGGGGGATCCTGAGCCAACTCTGTGATGTGATATCTGGAGAAGAGGCAGGTGTGTCACAGCATGTTTTCACTCCAAACCAAAGGTCATATTTGGGAGGGATTATGAGTTTTTGCAAGATACATTTTATTTTCTGACATGTCTCTGAGTAGAGCCTATTTTATTAAAGTGTTTTATTAAAGACATTTTTTAGGGCGGCATTTTATTTGACAACACAGTAGGTTGACAAAGAAGGTGAGAGTGTGAGGGGAGATGCACAGCCAAGGGCCAGGGCCAGAATTGAACCCAGGCCGCTGTGCCTATGAGATGAACCCAATGAGCCACAGGGCACCCCCAAGTATCGCCCATCTAGTCTTAAACTTACTTATTTTAAATGTCCCACTCCCTTCAAAAAATCGCGTATTATTATTATTAATCATATACATTATACATTACTATTTCTTTCTATTCACGGTTGACATGAAGCGTGGGAGATCTCCGTCACAGCTGAACAGGAAACAAAAGAAAACAAATCAGTAATCTGATCTCCAAACAAACGCTGCTC
>JAPMUY010009583.1:55000-60000 GCA_026901105.3 Galaxias olidus
AGTGAGGGATAAGGTGCTATATAAATAAAGTTTATTATTATAAGAAGAGAGTGTTTGATTACTGTAGCTAACAAGTGGAAGGCTAAGCTAACACATAACGAGGGATAAGGTACTATATAAATACAGTTTATTATTATTATAAAATGAGAGTGTGTGAACACAGGAGCTAACAGGTGGAAGGCTAAGCTAACATATAGCGAGGGATAAGATGAGAGTGTGTGAATACCATAGCTAGCAGAAACTGGGACACTACACTCGTACTGGAGGCTGCAGAGGCTGTAGAGGACATTTTAGAGACTCTTTCACTTCTTCTCTCTCTCTCTTCTGCTTCTGGCCACTGGGGAGACAACACACTGCACACACATGGGGCAAAGGAGAATGCCGAGGGTACAGGGGGCATTTTGGAGGCTCATCTTCTCTCTCTGCTACTGCTGGCAGCTGGGTAGACAACACCTTGCACACACAGAGGGCAGAGGCTACAGAGGGCATTTTGGAGACTCCTTCACTTCTCCTGTCTCTGCTGGAAGCTGGGAGCTGGGTAGACAACACCTTGCACACACAGGGGGCAGAGGCTACAGAGGGCATTTTGGAGACTCCTTCACTTCTCCTGTCTCTGCTGGAGGGGAGGCTGCACAGTGATGACCTTGTCAAGAACTCACATGCACACTGTATTTTACACGGTGCACACACACACACACACACACACACACACACACACACACACACACACACACGCACATACACAAAGTACTGTACACATGCTCAAACACACACACACACACACACACACACACACACACACACACATACACAAAGTACTGTACACATGCTCAAACACACACACACACACACACACACACACACACACACACACACACACACACACACACCAGACAGATGCGACACACACAGATGTAGTCAGATGAGGAACGTCTGGTTGGAAGAGAAGAGAGGGATTGAAGAAAGAGAGGTGTGGAGAGGAAAGAAACAATGAGAGACAGAAAGAGAGTGGAGAAGAGAGAGAAAAAGACAAAGAGAGAGAGAAAGAGAGAGAGAGAAAGAGAGCGAGAGAGAGGGGGGAAGGGAGAGAGAGAGAGTGAGAGAGAGAGAGAAAGGAAGAGATGGAGAGATATAGAGAAAGGGTTCAGCAGTTGAAGGAGACAAAAGGGACGTAAAGATGGAACATGATGAGAGGATAATGAAAAGAAAGAGAGAGAAAAAAGAAAGAGGATACTCAGAAGGATAATAAACATTTTCTTTTCATCGTTCCGTCTGCCGGGCCCCTGACGGAGAGCAGCATCTGTCTCCATAACCTCTAGAAAGTTCCGGAAAGTCAGAACTCAAATCATGACGTCACCATTTGTACTGTGTGAAGGTCTTTACACGCCGGGGACGTTTTTTTCCTGCGAAGTTTCGTCCGCGAAAACAAGTTTGATTTTTGTAAAGCGAGTAACAACATAACCATTTACAATCAGGTTAGTTTTGATGCGTCAAATTTGCATTAGCATTTTCGTGTCGTTTATTCGTTACGACCTCGCTGTGTAAAGGCCTGAAGGCCCGACTACGTGGACCCCCAGCTTGGTGACGTTAACAGGATGTCATGGCATGACTTACCAGCGCAAATGTTTTATACTTTTTTAAACTTAACATAAACGTACTCGTGACAAAGTGATTTCCACAAACTCGCGATGGTGTATACTCGACTGCCACACATAAGCTGGCATCTTCTCTCAGTCAAATGCCAGTTACTTCCGCCACCGGAAGTGTTGCTAGGGCCTTTTTTTCCCAAACAAACTGATCTCTCCTGTAGAATTCCTTCCTCATGTTCTCATCCTCTTCCTCTAGAGTACAGCGTGGAGTGAGCAGGTGAGCAGGTTTCATGTATGGAAGAAAACACGTTTTCAGGTTCTTTCAGTATTTCTATAAGTGGGTTTGTATAATAATTTATTAGGAATGAATCATAACACAAGCATGGACAATGGACATCTAACTGGTTAGTCAATGGACCCTCCTCTGCCACGCTCTACCTAAGAGGAGAGTGGAGTCCAAAAAAAGAAAAGGAAATATCATATTTCTACATTTTAGGACGTGGATTATCAAAGTACGTTTTTCTTCTACGTGCAATTGATCTCATGTGTTACAAAAAGTCCTTGTATTAAGACAAGACGTAGTTCTTACACCTATTCAAGTTTAACATCCACAAGATTAACGTAAACACACAAAACATCTCTCTCTCTCTCTCTCTCTCTCTCTCTGTGTGTGTGTACACTATCGGAATTTATTCAGAAATAATCATAACACAAACATAGACAAAGGAGACTCGTTAGTCAGTGGACCTTCCGATGCCACCCTCTACCTAAGAGGAGAGTGGAGTCCAAGGACATTCACTAAACACGTACACTCTGGAAACAACATGTTTCAACACATGGACGGGTCTGACAAAACACTCTCTCTCATCCCGTCTCCCTTTCCAAACATTAATCATTACATAAAACATAAAAGATAAAAAGAGATCAAAAGACCTTTTCTAATGTTTTAAAATAACAACGACACTAAACAAAGGCATATCTTTAAAAGGATGTCTTTTTCTCCTGCAGCCTTTCAATGAACAAATGATTAAAAATCATTACCTTGTCCCTGCCCAATAGGAGGTGAGCTGTCTAAATTATAAATATCTGGAGTAAATTATCTTGGATATATGATACAAAGATGATAAAATTATCTTGGATAAATGATAAATAGATAATAAAATGATCTAGTACAAATGGTAAACACATGACATAAATGTTATGTTGTAAGTTCAATTGTCCATATTACCCTGGTTGTTTCGTTGTACTGTGTGTGTGTGTGTGTGTGTGTGTGTGTGTGTGTGTGTGTGTGCGCGTGTGTGTGTGTGTGTGTGTGTGTGTGTGTGAGATCCCAGGGTGCTACAGGAAGCTTTCCGAGACGATGTCATGTGATCCTCCAGACTGGCTAGTGTCTGGCCTCGTTAAATGTCACCTGCTCTGAGGTGGGACGAGCGATCGTGTCAGATAACCGCCGTGTTCTCCACCGCACTACGGCGAGGAGGGATTAGCCTGGGAGGAGCGGGGGCTATAGCCAGACTGCACTGAGCTTTTATCATATCTCCACTTCCTGGCAAGCTCCAAGGACTTTGTTTTTTCTCTAGGTCAGTGTGTGTGTGTGTGTGTGTGTGTGTGTGTGTGTGTGTTCTCTCCCACACACCCACATACATTCTCTCTCTTAACACAGCACGCACGCACGCACGCACGCACGCACACACACACACACACACACACACCACCATTTTGAGTCTATACCAATTCAAATGAAAGCACCTTTTAATCCTCTGTAGCGGCCATTTTAACTGTGTTTGAATGGCCAACAGTGTTCTGAAACTGTTTGGTCATCTATTGGGCAGACATACAGGTCCTCTTAGCCAATAGCAGAGATTTCTGCGTATCTTCACCTAGCAACAGAACTCTTTCCGAAAACAAGGTGCTGATAGCTGGGGGAAATCCAATAAGTAATTGGGCTTGTCCTACTTTGAATTTCTTTTTAATTTATTTCCATAAATCTTGTTTGGGGTCCTTTTAAAACGAAAAAGGTACACTCATCTCTTTTCTGTCCTTGTCTCTTTTCTGTGAACAATGAACCACGTTTAGTAGAAAGACGGAGTCAGGCAAGGCCTCCACAGCTTTTATCCTGCTGCGTCCTTTTCATCCAAATCTCCCCTTTCAATCCGTTAACAAATCATTTTCTGTGGACACTTAACTTCCAGGAGGAGTAAGAGGTAGAAGAAGCTGGAGACAAAAATAGCAATGCTGAATGTACTGAATGATAGTGCTGCCCTTACCATTAAACACACACACACACACACACACACACACACACACACACACACACACACACACACACACACACACACACACACACACACACACACACACACACACACACACACACACACACACACACACACAAATACACACACACAAACTGACACAGATAGCACACACACACAGACATTTAATTTTCCTCTCCTCTGCTCTCTTCTCCTTCACACACTGTCTGTCCCTTCTATTGGTGTAATTTCTACGTGCCACCCTGCTAGCCTGGCTCCACAGCTCCCTGGCAGGCTTCAACCGTAGCACATAGTCTAACACTCAAACACACACACACACACACACACACACACACACACACACACACATACACATGCATACATATAAGACCATGCACACACTCTCAAACTCTCTCACTCAAACTCTCTCACACACACACACACACACACACACACACACACACACACACACACACACACACACGCTCATATGTCTATTTATTATGGTAAATATGTAGACAAGGATGTTGGCAAACAGCGGCATCGTTTTCAGCTCCTCAACACCCTGCAGAGTGCACAGGAGGAGGAGGACGAGGAGAAGGAGGAGGAAGAGGAGGAGGCCCTCTCTGGCCAAATACAGACATAAACAAACACCTCAGACTGGCTCAGGATCAAATGGCTGCAGCAGCGACAGCCATGTCAACTGTTTGGCCAGAGCTCTACCTGGAGCTGGTGCCAGGGCTGTGAGCTACCACCCCTACTCTAAAATGGATGGGTGTCCTTACCAGAGACGTAAAACATTGAGGAAATGTACTGTACTGGTGCCAGGGCTGTGAGCTACGACCCCTACTCTAAAATGGATGGGTGTCCTTACCAGAGATGTAAAACATTGAGGAAATGTACTGTACTGGTGCCAGGGCTGTAAGCTACGACCCCTACTCTAAAATGGATGCCACAGATGGACGTCTTTACCAGAGATGGGGACTTAAACATTGAGGAAATGTACTGTACTGTACTGGTGTCATCAGGGCTGTGAGCTACGACCCCTTCTCTAAAATGGATGGGTGTCCTTACCAGAGATGTAAACATTGAGGAAATGTACTGTACTGTACAGTACTGGTGCCAGGGCTGTGAGCTACGACCCCTACTCTAAAAT
>JAPMUY010009583.1:70000-72500 GCA_026901105.3 Galaxias olidus
AACTCCATGCGGGCTGTCATGTGCCTTTTACTGAGGAGTGGCTTCCGTCTGGCCACTCTACCATAAAGGTCTGATTGGTGGAGTGCTGCAGAGATGGTTGTCCTTCTGGAAGGTTCTCCCATCTCCACAGAGGAACACTGGAGCTCTGTCAGAGTAACCATCGGGTTCTTGGTCACCTCCCTGACCAAGGCCCTTCTCCTCCGATTGCTCAGTTTGGCCGGGCGGCCAGCTCTAGGAAGAGTCCTGGTGGTTCCAAAGTTCTTCCATTTGCGAATGATGGACACCACTGTGCACGTTGGGACCTTCAATGCTGCAGAAATTTTTTTGTACCCTTCCCCAGATCTGTGCCTTGATACAATCCTGTCTCGGAGGTCTACAGACAATTCCTTGGACTTCATAACTTGGTTTGTGCTCTGACATGCAGTGTCAACTGTGGGACCTTATATAAACAGGTGTGTGCCTTTCCAAATCATGTCTAATCAATTGAATTTACCACAGGTGGACTCCAATCAAGTTGTAGAAACATCTCAAGGGTGATCAGTGGAAACGGGATGCACCTGGGCTCAATTTTGAGTGTCACAGCAAAGGGTGTGAATACTTATGTACATGTGATATTTTATTTTTTTATTTTTAATACATTTGCAAAAAAATTCTAAAATACTTTTTTCACTTGGTCATTATGCAGTATTGTATGTAGAATATTGAGAATTTTTTTTATTTAATCCATTTTGGAATTAGGCTGTAACATAATAAAATGTGGAAAAAGTGAAGGGGTATGAATACTTTCCGGATGCACTGTATATCTATATATATATATACTGTATGTGTGTGTGGGTGTGTGTGTGTGTATGTGAGTGTGTGTGCACGCACGTGTGTGTGCATGCATATATATGTTTGTGTGTGTGTGTGTGTGTGTGCGTGCGTGCGTGTGTGTGTGTGTGTGTGTGTGTGTGTGTGTGTGTGTGTGTGTGTGTGTGTGTGTGTTTGCGTGCGTGCGTGTGTGAGTGTGCGTGCACGCGCGTGTGTGTGCATGCATATATATGTTTGTGTGTGTGTGTGTGTGTGTTTGCGTGCGTGCGTGTGTGAGTGTGCGTGCACGCGCGTGTGTGTGCGTGCATATATATGTTTGTGTGTGTGTGTGTGTGTGTGTGTTTGCGTGCGTGCGTGTATATATATGTGCAGCACCGTAACGCAAACACGTGAGGTCAACCCGCAAAAATTATTTCAAAACTTTATTTTATTTTTTTAATTCTTATAATAGTTGTTGACAGGCAGGGGCGGGGCCCGTTTGGACTGCGGGGCCCCCCCGCCTCGCGCGGTCTACGGGGGTATACTCTACAGCCGTGTGTGTGTGTGTGTGTGTGTGCTGGGGGTAAAGGGGGCTTTGTTCATTAGAGTGGACAGAGAATTTACTGTAAAATTCCAGTGAAGTCTCTGTGTATGTGTGTCTGTGTCTCTGTCTGTCTGTATGTGTGTATGTGGATGGGTCTCTCTGTGTGTGTATGTGTTGTGTGTCTCTCTCTGTGCCTTTGTGTATGTGTTGTGTGTCTCTCTCTGTGTGTCTCTATGTATCTGTGCGTATATGTGTTGTGTCTCTCTCTGTGTCTCACTCTGTTCCAGTGTATCCTTACAATACTGAGCATACATACTTTGAACATGGACTTTTAGACAAAAACACATAAATAAAAGTGGACATATATACACATTTTGATTATTTGTAATCACTAGTTTGATTAGCTAGATTTTCCTTTGCCCTCAATCTTTGTCCTTCATTGAGTCATGTTCTCTGGTTAATATTTCCATCATCTTTTCATGTCAATACATGAATTATGATTTGGTGGCATGTCTTTCAAAGTAGGGTTCAGCCATCATCATCATCATCATCATCATCGTCATCCGCTTTGTCCGGGGTCGGGTCGCGGAGGTAGCAGTTCAAGCAGGGCATCCCAAACTTCCCAAACTTCAGCCACAGAAAGGTAAATGTTTAATTAATATGTATGTTTTATAAATAGTGGGTGAGCCCTCTCCCTTCATCTGGGAGACTTTACAGAATTTTGGCCACTTCAATGAACAAAGCCCCCTTTACCCCCAGCCCACACACACACACACACACACACACACACACACACACACACACACACACACACACACACACACACACACACACACACACACACACACACACACACACACACATACACACACACACACACTGAAGAATGTGAGGTTAATTTCAATTACTAAAATATTAGTGCCTTCAAGCAAAAAGAGAACCCCCCCCCCCTCTCTCTGCTGTTAACTCAGCAGGGGGGGAGGAGGGGTGATGTGAGAGAGAGAGACAGAGAGGAGAGAAAGAGAATCAGAGAAAACGAGAGAGGAAGAGAGAGAGAGAGTGTATCAGCTATTTTGGCTTTCGTCGTTCCAAAGCTTAATTTGCTGCGGACAACAGGGTAACCTTTCAGATTATGATTATGCAAAAACAAATTATGAGATCAAGAAC
>JAPMUY010009583.1:75000-77500 GCA_026901105.3 Galaxias olidus
GACAATGTCTGATGCGTCCAAAGATTTTTTATAAAAAAAATAAAAAAACACGATTAAGTCTGGAGTGCTCAGATGTTCAAATAAATGTGATGAAGGTGTTCTTTAGTAGGGAATATGAAAGTTCAAAAAGAAAGAAGGTCAAAGGCTCTCTTCCGGCATAGTCTTTTTGTTAAAAAGCCTTTAATGAGATGGCAATTTCATAACAAAATTCTTAAAAATATATATTTATATACGCATGTTACGAACAGGACTACAAAACGGCCCACGCGTAGCAGCACAAACATCCTTCTTCTTAAACTTTTTGTTTTAAAATATATGTTATACTTTTACAATACATTGTTGAAGGCGAAAGACTGCAGTAGAGCAGAGTATTATCATGGTGTGTGTGTGGAGGGAGGACCAGGTGCAGTGGATTGTGTGTGCAGTGTACACCTGGAGATACATCTGGAGGCTGCATGTACACACGACTGACTGACTCACTCCTCAACGGATTCAATCCACTGAGAGAAAACAAAAAAGTGGAACGAAAAGACTGCACAAATTACTTCTTTATATATGTATATTTGTATTATATATGTATATGTTTATATGTATTATATATGTATATATGTATATATACTGAAAATATATACTGCATGTACAGTGCATCCGGAAAGTATTCATACCCCTTCACTTTTTCCACATTTTATTATGTTACAGCCTAATTCCAAAATGGATTAAATAAAAAAAATTCTTAACATTCTACATACAATACTGCATAATGACCAAGTGAAAAAAGTATTTTTGAATTTTTTGTGTGTGTACATAAGTATTCACACCCTTTGCTGTGACACTCAAAATTGAGCTCAGGTGCATCCCGTTTCCACTGATCATCCTTGAGATGTTTCTACAACTTGATTGGAGTCCACCTGTGGTAAATTCAATTGATTGGACATGATTTGGAAAAGCACACACCTGTTTATATAAGGTCCCACAGTTGACAGTGCATGTCAGAGCACAAAACCAAGTTATGAAGTCCAAGGAATTGTCTGTAGACCTCCGAGACAGGATTGTATCAAGGCACAGATCTGGGGAAGGGTACAAAAAAATGTATGCAGCATTGAAGGTCCCAACGAGCACAGTGGTCTCCATCATTCGCAAACGGAAGACGTTTGGAACCACCAGGACTCTTCCTAGAGCTGGCCGCCCGGCAAAACTGAGCAATCGGGGAGAAGGGCCTTGGTCAGGGAGGTGACCAAGAACCCGATGGTCACTCTGACAGAGCTCCAGTGTTCCTCTGTGGAGATGGGAGAACCTTCCAGAAGGACAACCATCTCTGCAGCACTCCACCAATCAGACCTTTATGGTAGAGTGGCCAGAAGGAAGCCACTCCTCAGTAAAAGGCACATGACAGCCCTTATGGAGTTTGCCAAAAGGCACCTAAAGGACTCTCAGACCATGAGAAACAAAATTCTCTGGTCTGATGAAACCAAGATTGAACTCTTTGGCCTGAATGCCAAGCGTCATGTCTGGAGGAAACCAGGCACTGCTCATCACCTGGCCAATACCATCCCTACAGTGAAGCATGGTGGTGGCAGCATCATGCTGTGGGGGTGTTTTTCAGCGGCAGGAACTGGGAGACTAGTCAGGATCAAGGGAAAGATGAATGCAGCAATGTACAGAGAGATCCTTGATGAAAACCTGCTCCAGAGCGTTCTGGACCTCAGACTGGGTCGAAGGTTCACCTTCCAACAGGACAACGACCCTAAGCACACAGCCAAGATAACAAAGGAGTGGCTTCGAGACAAGTCTGTGAATGTCCCTGAGTGTCCCAGCCAGAGCCCAGACTTGAACCCGATTGAACATCTTTGGAGAGATCTGAAAATGGCTGTGCACCGACTCTCCCCATCCAACTTGATGGAGCTTGAGACGGTCTTCAAAGAAGAATTGGAGAAACTGCCCCAAAATAGGTGTGGCAAGCTTGTAGCATCATACTCAAGAAGACTTGAGGCTGTAATTGCTGCCAAAGGTGCTTCAACAAAGTATTGAGTAAAGGGTGTGAATACTTATGTACATGTGATATTTTAGTTTTTTATTTTGAATACATTTGCAAAAAATAAAAAATAAACTTTTTCACTTTGTCATTATGCGGTATTATGTGTAGAATGTTGAGAAATCTTTTTTATTTAATCCATTTTGGAATTAGGCTGTAACATAATAAAATGTGGAAAAAGTGAAGGGGTATGAATACTTTCCGGATGCACTGTAAATAAAATAAAAATACAATATTAGATTCATGAAAATCTATACTTTGTTATGTTTCCAACTCTGCTTTAGAGTGTGTGCAAGTAAGTTCAGTCCGATCAGAGGTCTGTAGTATATCGTGAACATTACTCAGAAATACTAAATGCAAAGAAACATAATCAAATCGCGTCCTTGATGGAAAACGCACGCACTGCCAACTGGGCATGATTAGCAAGCAAAGTTCTCCATTCAGAAGGGAGATAATTAGCACGGCTGT
>JAPMUY010009583.1:90000-97500 GCA_026901105.3 Galaxias olidus
TTTCAATCAGTAAATAAAAATGCATCAAATTAGGTAAAAATAACTCCATTAGTTTTAGTTGTAGTATAACTCTTTCAATTTCAAACACAGACACTACATAATATAGTGAAACATTTCAGTGTGAAAAGTTGAATGTCTCGTTTAGATATATTACATTTTATATACTTACAAGATAAAATTACCTTCAAAATAAAATATATTGTGTGAATTTAGTGAAACAAAAATTATCTGAAGGTCAACACTCAATATCATAAAACAAAATAGCACAACAATAAAAAAAAAGTATTATTTTGTGACTGAAAGTCAAAACCACCACAATTGTGTCATGTCAGTCATCTTGATCCTTCTTTTTGTTCAAATGGTATTTATCTAATTATGGATCTGTTTGTTGTTTGATCATGTCAAAATGGCTGAATATATCCGATAACAATGTGTTAAAAATGAAAAGCTCAGAGTATTCTAACTCACCCACTTGGTCACTGTATAGAATATGAATGAGGACTTGAACAAGACGAGCTGTTGCCATGATAGAAAAAACAATTACGTATGAATCCTCGACCCCGAGGGACTTCTCATTACACTGCCATTTGTGGACACGATATTTTTGATAATCCCCGTGAATGTCATCTATAAGTATGGATTGAATATAAAGAATCCTTTTTTTTATGTTCAAGTAGAGAAAGCGAAAGTTCACTTGAGGTAAAACGAGGGTCAACAGGCGATTAGTGGAAGTTACTATGGCAACGCTCAACTCTTTTCTATTCGGTGATAAAATGCTCTGACTCATGCATAATTTAAAGACCAATTTAATATTTTAAAATTTCACAAAAACAAACAAAAATTGTTTTCCATTGTGACCAAATAATGCAGTCTTGCGACCACAGTTACAGTAATTAGCTAAATTTTAAAAAGTACCTCATAAAGTTTCATCATTCACATACAAATCTTAACACTGCCACAGAAAAAAGCATAAGATCACATTCATTATATTATTGACTTTTTAAAAGAAACACAGTCCTTAACATACTCTTACTTAATTACCCTCCATCACATTTACATATGAACATATATTATATACGTATATATTATTTTTATACATATATATGTATATACATATTTAAATCAGAGTTGCAGTCAGTCGTCTCCAAGAATAGAGAAAAAAAAACACCTGTTTTTTTGGACACAAGTATTTAGTAATAGCTTAGTACAATCTACAGTTGTGTGTTCTATTTGCATGCTGCAAAGAGATGTGTGTGTGTGTGTGTGTGTGTGAGTGTGTGTGTGTGTGTGTGTGTGTGTGTGCGTGTGCGTGTGTGTGAGTGTGTGTGTGCGTCTGTCAGTCTGGACAGATTAATCCTCAACTGAAAATAAGCAAAGTTTCTTTCTTTGTGTGTGTGTGTGTGTGTGTGTGTGTGTGTGTGTGTGTGTGTGTGTGTGTGACTGGTGATACACAACAGCAGTATTAGTCCCTCTCAGATAAATGAGTTAGTGTGTAGGTTGGTTAATCTGCTACGGTGTGATCCCCCCTAGTTTAATCCCAAAGCTCCTGTCACACACACATACGCTTGCACGCACGCACGCACGCACGCACGCACGCACACAGACACACACACACACACACACAAACACTGAAAAACACACCCACACACACACACACACACACACACACACAAAAACACACACACACACACACACACACACAAACACACACACTGAAAAACACACCCACACAAAGACTGACATTGTCCCTTTCTGATATCAGAGACAGCAACCTAGCACTGTCTTTGTCTGCCCTTTCTAAGTCTTTGTCCTGATAAACACACACACACACACACACACACACACACACTCACACACACACATAGAGACAAACACAGACACACAGACACACACTGACAGACACACACTCACAAAACACAGAGTCATCCTATTTAAAGAAGCCGGTTCTTTTAAAAAGGAAGAGACCGCTCATGCACATTTCATACAATTCTAAAAATAAGTTACACTGCAACTGCACTATACAATTGGCAACTGTTCCAAAACATTTATTTCATGTTCAGCAGCTTTAGTTTTCAAAGAAGCAGAGTTCGCTCTTACATTAAATATATGTTTCCTTAATAATTAGGACCCACTTGTACTGGGGGTCCACAAGATGGCTGACCCAGTGCTAAGCAGCTTGTTGTCAAGGGCAACAACCAAAACGACTGTAGTTCCTGTGACAGTTGGCTGGTGTTTAAAAAGAAAGATAGAAATACCACAAAAGACAGCACACACAAAAAAGAACCCCATAGATAGTTGCTTTATTCTGAAAAGTCAAGCTATTATCTATCTACTCTGATTCGGTAGAATCCATGGATAACTGCTTGCGGCCGCCATCTTGTTCTACTAACTGACTTGACCAACTGACTGTCTGGCTGAATGAGATGGTGACAGACCATAGTGGTCCTGGTGGCGTTCTTATTGCCAATAAACACACACACAAGCACACACACACACACACACACACACACACACACACACACGTACACTTATAAACAGATGCGCACACTAACAAAAACAAACACTAAACAAACAAACACTTTTCCTCACAGGCACAGTGGAATGTTATTATTGATGGCGGGTTTGGTTCAGTCGACAGCTCATCTTTCTGTCCATATACCTTCCTGCCGAAAAGACCAAATTATATTTCAACACTTTTCTGTGGCTCGATATTTTTCAGTTGGAGTCTGCATGAGTCCATCTGCTTTGATGTGTTTGGAAGTTTTGAAGTGTCATCACAATAATGACTTTTCCCAAAACATCATACTGGCTTCTCCAGGGTATCCAAGACAACACGTTTCGATCACAGTGGGGCCAAAATAGATTGTTAGCTCACCTCAGTCCACCTTAACTCCGCATTGTCTGAGCTATCAACCATCCTAACTCCTCTGTTCCACGTTAATAAAGGGTTCTAGATTCACCTCATAAGTGAAAGGGATGAGATACCTGTCTTTTTGCGTGTTTGTCAGCCTGTCTTACTCTTTCATTCCTGCCTGTCTACCTGACCTCTAAACAAGTCTCTCTGCCCACACTTAATGCTGTCTGTCTGCCTGCCTGCCCACCTTCTTACGTAATACCCTAAAACACCTGTCTATCTGCCTAGCATTCAACCTTATCCTACCTTCTGTACATACCTGTCTGTCTGCCTACCTTCTTAATACCCTTACAAACCTGTCTGTCTCCTTACCTTCTGTACATACCTGTCTGTCTGCTTACCTTCTTAATATCCAAACAGACCTGTCCTTAATATTCAGACATACCCGTCTGCCTACCTACCTTGTTAATATCCATACACACCTGTCTGTCTGCTTATAATCTTATACCCTAACATACCTGTCTGTCTGCTTACCTTCTTGATACACTATCATTCTTGTCTGTCTGCGTATCATCTTGACAGATGTAATACCTGTACATACGTGTCCATTAATGTCCACTTTAGCTCTCGTCCATCTTCATCTAGTTCATCTTAACCTCAGTTCACAGACTGAAACTCAGTATACAATCCAGACCATCCTATTATATTTGGAGAGACCAGCTCCGGTATAGCATTCAGCCCAGCCTATTCCATTTGGAGAGACCATCCTATTCTATTTGGAGAGACCAGCTCCAATATACAATATAGACCCAGCTACTCTATTTGGAGATATCAGCTCCAGTTCTTTTGGAGAGATCAGCTCCAGTTCTATTTGGAGAGATCAGCTCCAGTTCTATTTGGAGAGACCAGCTCAAGCATAACGCACAGGCACATCATAGTCTAATTAGACAGCTCATGACTAAAACTCAGTATAGAGACCAGCCCTAACCCTAGTCCATCTTAACCTCAGTCTACAGGCTAAAACTCAGTATAGAGACCAGCCCTAACCTAGTCCATCTTCAGTTTACAGGCTAAAACCTCAGTTTACAAGCTAAACCTCAGTATAGAGACCAGCCCTAACCCTAGTCCATCTTAACCTCAGTTTACAGGCTAAAACTCAGTATAGAGACCAGCCCTAACCCTAGTCCATCTTAACCTCAGTCTACAGGCTAAAACTCAGTATAGAGACCAGCCCTAACCCTAGTCCATCTTAACCTCAGTCTACAGGCTAAAACTCAGTATAGAGAGACCAGCCTCAGTTTACAGGCTAAACCTCAGTATAGAGACCAGCCCTAACCCTAGTCCATCTCAACCTCATTTTACAGGCTAAAACTCAGTATAGAGACCAGCCCTAACCCTTGTCCATCTTAACCTCAGCCTACAGTCTAAAACTCAATATAGAGACCAGCCCTAACCCTAGTCCATCTTAACCTCAGCCTACAGTCTAAAACTCAGTATAGAGACCAGCCCTATCCCTAGTCCAGCTTAACCTCAGTACAGAGACCAGTCCATCTTAACCCTAGTCTAAAATTTAGAGAACCTCAGTCTTACCTCAGCCTACAGTCTAAAACTCAGTATAGAGACCAGCCCTAACCCTAGTCCATCTTAACCTCAGTTTAAACCTCAGTATAGAGACCAGCCCTAACCCTAGTCCATCTTAACCTCAGTTTACAGGCTAAAACTCAGTATAGAGACCAGCCCTATCCCTAGTCCATCTTAACCTCAGTTTACAGGCTAAAACTCAGTATAGAGACCAGCCCTAACCCTAGTCCATCTTAACCTCAGTCTACAGGCTAAAACTCAGTATAGAGACCAGCCCTAACCCTAGTCCATCTTAACCTCAGCCTACAGTCTAAAACTCAGTATAGAGACCAGCCCTAACCCTAGTCCATCTTAACCTCAGTCTACAGGCTAAAACTCAGTATAGAGACCAGCCCTAACCCTAGTCCATCTTAACCTCAGTTTACAGGCTAAACCTCAGTATAGAGACCAGCCCTAACCCTAGTCCATCTTAACCTCAGTTTACAGGCTAAAACTCAGTATAGAGACCAGCCCTAACCCTAGTCCATCTTAACCTCAGCCTACAGTCTAAAACTCAGTATAGAGACCAGCCCTAACCCTAGTCCATCTTAACCTCAGTCTACAGGCTAAACCTCAGTATAGAGACCAGCCCTAACCCTAGTCCATCTTAACCTCAGTTTACAGGCTAAAACTCAGCATAGAGACCAGCCCTAACCCTAGTCCATTTTAACCTCAGTCTACAGGCTAAAACTCAGTATAGAGACCAGCCCTAACCCTAGTCCAGTCAACAACATACCGGGTTTAGGATGACCAGCTCCATCTTACAGCACATGCCTAGCCTCTATAGTCCAAACAGTCCTGACAGACAGTTTAGTCCCTTATAGTCCCACCCTAGAATGAATCACTTATTATTATTATTATTGTTATTATTATTATAGTCCAGCCCTAGAATGGGTTTACCTAACAGATGACTAAAGCCTTGTCCCTAATTATAGTCCAGCCCTGGAATGGATTCCTTAACAGTCCTAAAAGACAGTCTAGTCCCTAAGTAAAGTCAAACCCTAGAATGGATTTACCTAGCAGATGACTTATGCCTATGCCATAAGTATAGTCCAGCCCTAGAATAGATTCCTTAACAGAGGACTAAAGCCTGGCCCTAATTTTAGTCCAGCCCTAGAATGGATTCCTTAACAGATGACTAAAGCCTTGGGCTATTCTATTCTATTCTACTCTACTCTATTCTATTCTGTTCTATTCTATCCTATTTCTAGCCCCCGTGTCAGACCTCTGATCCAGGGGATGAGATGGAGCTCACAATGGAGTTCACCACCACAGAGGAAGACCAGCTGGTTAACATTGAAGGGATAAAAGGAAGGGACAAAATGACTTCCATCCCCTTCAGTTCAACGGGTTGTATGTCTCTCAGCAAGCCAACACAAGGACTCAAACCACAATGCACTGTGAGAAACAGTGGGTCGGTCTTCATGGACTGTCTCTATCTCTCTCTTTAGCTAGAAGACACAAGAATTGAAGCTAGGCATCATAACTGTAGCGAGAAGCGGTTGGTCCGTTGTGCGGCGGCCATCTTAAGTGTCCCGGGCCAAATGGCCGAGGTACACGTGCGTGTGTGAGTCTGGTCTACGTCCACTAGCTCTGCGTCTTAGACCCCTCGAGTTCAGCAGAGCAGCAACGAGACGTCTACTCACAGCGGTGAACAAATAAAAATGCTTCGTCAGCAGCAGGGAAAGAGAAAGAGAGAGGGTAAAGGAAAGAGAAAGAGAGAGAAAGAGATGCAGAATGAGCGAGAGAGAGAGAGCGAGAGAGAAAGAAAGAGAGAGAGATACAGAATGAGATAAAGTAAGTAAAAGAGAAAGAGAGAGGGTAAAGGAAAGAGGGAGAGAGAAAGAGATGCAGAATGAGAGAGAGAGAGAGAGAGAGAGAGAGAAAGAGAGAGAGATTGAGAGAGAGAGACAAAGAAAGAGAGGTACAGAATGATAAAAAGTAAGACAAAGAGAAAGAGGCTGAAAGGAAGAGAAAGGGAGAGAAAGTGATAGAGAATGAGAGAGACATCGAAAGAGACAGAGAGAGAAAGAGAGAGAGAAAAAGTGATAGAGAATGAGAGAGACACCGAAAGAGACAAAGAAAGAAAGAGAGAGAGAGAGAAAGAGAGAAAACTAGAGAGAAGAAGCAAATTGAATATGAAGGAACATAAGAACAGTGAGAAAATGGCACGTACTCATCACAGCGTTCACTGTAGGCTAAGACCCCCACGAGTGAACTGGCATTCAACTCATCCAAGCAGCTCAGCTCAGCTCACAGCATAGGCATGACTATGATACACACATATCTAATCAAACCTTTTTGAAATACCATCATAAATAAGTCATATGGCATGCTGGGAAATCCCCCCCCCCAACACAATGTAAGGACTATTGAATGAGGGACAATGTGTGAGCTCTCAGGCCTTCGTACCAGAAAAGGCTCCCTAGTTCAACACCAAGACGTCGTAGTGGCCGTTTCTGTGGCGACGAAGTGCGCCGACAAGGTGGGGGGGGCATCTTAGGCTGGGAGCGCGAGACGAGGCCCGGAGCGTAGCCCAAGGCAACGGGAGCAAGGGACGCACGTCATTGAAGGTACGCGTTGACCAACCTCCCAACACACACACACACACACACTCGCACGCATGCACGCACGCACGCACGCACGCACGCTCGCTCGCACGCACGCACGCACGCACACACACAGACACTCAAGCAATGGAAACAAAATGGATTTTCCTTTTGTATTATGTTAATATATATGTGTATATATATATTTATATATATAGTACTATATACAGTGTATATATATATATAAATCTATATATACGTCACATATATATATATATATATATATACTGTATATACAGTATATACAGTATGTAATATGGCAATCAATATAATACTAATTAAATAAAAAAAAATGTCTTCTGTCTTCTTGACAGTTCAGAAAAAGCTATGCAACCAAAACAACAGACCATCTCTAGTAAGTCTAGTAAGTCATAATAACATCAGTAAAGCACTACGGCATACAGGGATTAAGCCAAG
>JAPMUY010009583.1:105000-110000 GCA_026901105.3 Galaxias olidus
CCAAATATTTGCAGAGAACACTGCGATGTCTTTGGGTTAAAGAGACTGCAGTCGCCTTACTAAACCAGAGGGTGGGTAACATGGAAATACAGCAGAACCATGTCAAATAATCACATTTGTCCAACATAAAACAGATATGGCTCTCTGAACTGTTTGGGTGTCAGACCAGTGTAATCGCTGTGTGCATTGAGGAACCGAGGGGCAAACTATCTCCTATGTAATTAGAAACCACACTGTTCTGGTTCATAGGCAGACCTATGGACCAGACACGCTAGCTCCAAGTCCTGGTGATGTTATTTAAGGCAGGCAAAGAACATAGTGAGAGAGACAGTTAAAGCAGAGAGATAGAGAGATCGAGATAGAGAGGGATAAGGAGAGAGATAGAGATAGAGAGAGAGCGAGAGAGAGAGAGAGAAAGGAGAGAAAGAGGGAGAGAAAGAGAGAGAGAGAGAGAGAGAGAGAGAGAGAGAGAGAGAGAGAGAGAGAGAGAGAGAGAGAGAGAGAGAGAGAGAGAGAGAGAGAGACAGAGAGATGTAGAGAGAGAGAGAGAGAGAGAGACAGAGAGATGTAGAGAGAGAGAGAGAGAGAGCGAAAGAGACAGATAGATTGTCTATTCTGGTTTGGATTAAATCATCAAGGTTGAGATGATGCAGCTACAAGACCCTGACACACACACACACACACACAGACGTGCAAATACACGCTTGCATGCATGCACAACACACACAGACATCCAAACACACGCGTACGAACGCACAACACACATGTACGCGCGCACAACACACACACACACACACACACACACACACACAGACGCAAACACCAGCACCTTCTGAGCAATAGTGAGTTACATGTTGACTTCACTGAAAAACAATAAGATGAAAAACTTTCCTTTCCTCCAAAAGCCTGCACACTGTCCCCAAAGCCCTTTCACCCTCCACACAGTAGCAGTACAGGGCACAGGCCAACAGGGGGCAGTGTCTGGCCCTAAACAGACAGGCTGGGCAGGAGAGGACGAGAGGGAGGGAGAGATGGAGAGGGTGGGGGGGGTGGAGAGCAGCATTCGTAGTGAGCGAGGGCCACAGAGAGACGGCGAGAAAGAGGGAGAGCGATAGAGAGAAAACGAGGGAGGCAGAGAGGGATGGAAGGAGCGATTGCGTGAGCCGGATCACCTCCAGAGTGAATCACAGCCTCTCTCTGCTTAGAGATGGGATTCCGAGAAGCAATAAAGTTTCCCCGGTACACGAACCCATCGCCCCCCCCCCCCTGCCCCACAACAAACGGCCACCATCCTATGGAACAGTCTGGAACAAGGGCAGCCAGTGCCAAGTTTTCTAGAAAAGAGAAATCTGGTCCTCTTTTTCTTCTTTAAGGTCCAGTCTGTTTGGTCTCACTAACTGAGATTACGGGTCGGACTTTCATCGACATATTTCAGCACGTTAGTGGTCAAACGTTACCTTGTCTACCTGGCTCATCCACATTATTAAACGTACAACTCAAAGAGAAGCAGGCTGAGGTAATATGTGGTGCATTCACTTTGACTAGTGTGCGAGTGTGCTAGTGTGTTTTCTATTCGCAGCAAATTATACTGACTGGCTTAAAATAATTAAAAAGAAGAGTACAAATCCTATTTTGTCAAAATTAACTTTTAACTATATTAAGTTACGGACATCAATATGGGTAAATATTAGTAAAAATATCCCTAAATATATATAATTGTTTTTTTTAGATATAAGTTTTATTTAATATTATTGTATTAACTTATGATCCAGTATTATAAACTAGCTCTTGACTTGTGTTACAGAGATTAAAGTACTAGAGATTTGTGACTTCTGTTGCACAGATCAAAGTATTTGACTGGAGTAGAGATGTGTGTGTCAGTGCGTTGAATTTAGTACAATCTCCATCAAATCTGCTGTTCCTATCAATGTCCTAACGGTGTCCTAACAATGTGTTGAATCTCCATCAAATCCACTCTGTTCCTTACAATGTGTTCACTTTGGTACAATATCCATCAAATCCACCAATGTCCAAACAATGTCCTAGAAATGTGCTAAATCTCCATCAAATCCACCCAATTCCTACCAATGTCCTAACAATGTGTTAAATCTCTGATATATTCTATCCCTAACAATGTCCTAAATATATGTTAAATCTCTGATATACTCTATTCCTAACAATGTCCTAAATATGTGTTAAATCTCTGATATACTTTATTGCTAAGAATGTCCTAAATGTCCTAAAATACAATGTCCTAAAATAATGTATAGAATCTCCATAAATACTCTAATGTCCTAATAATGTGTTGAACCTCCATCAAATATACTCTATTCCTAACAATGTCCTAAATATGTGTTAAATCTCTGATATACTCTATTCCTAACAATGTGTTAAATCTCCATCAAAAATACTCTATTCCCAACAATGTCCTAAATATGTGTTAAATCTCTGATATACTCTATTCCTAACAATGTGTTGAATCTCCATCAAAAATACTCAAATGTTCTAACAATGTGTTAAATCTCCATCAAAAATACTCTATTCCCAACAATGTCCTAAATATGTGTTGAATCTCTGATATACTCTGTTCCTAACAATGTTTTGAGTCTCCATCAAATATACTCTAATGTTCTAACAATGTGTTAAATCTCCATCAAAAATACTCTATTCCTAACACTGTCCTAAATATGAATCTCTGATATACTCTGTTCCTAACAATGTGTTGAATCTCCATAAAAAATACTCAAATGTTCTAACAATGTGTTAAATCTCCATCAAAAATACTCTATTCCTAACACTGTCCTAAATATGTGTTAAATCTCCACTCTATCTGTCCTACCCGAGCACCTTGTCTTTTATGCTCCTCAATCTCTGAAAACCTGACCACATCACAAAACAGAGAGGCAGGTAACAAATTACCAGACAATATCATGGGTAAAAAAACGTAATAACAATTAATACTTCATTAATAATGAATTAACAATATAATTAATTAATAGCGATTTGTTTATAATTTGCAACAATTATTGTTGCAACAACTATTTTACACTCCATAGTAAAACATACATCTTTATGTGTTTATCATACACTAGTGAAATAAAAATCAAAGCTGTAGAGTAAAATAAAAATCTTAGCTGCTCAGTGAAATAGAAATCAAAAGCTGTACAGTAAAATAAAAATCACAGCTGTACAATAAAATAGAAATCAAAGTTATACAGTAAAATAGAAATCACAACTGTATGGTAAAATTGAAATCACAACTGTATGGTAAAATTGAAATCACAACTGTACAATAAAATAGAAATCGCAGCAGTAAGGTAAATTAGAAACCACAGCTGTACAATAAAATACAAATCACAGCTGTACAATAAAATACAAATCACAACTGTAAGGCAAAATAGAGACCACAGCTGTACGAGTGGTAGTTTAAATGAGAGAAAGAGTGGGAGGAGGCCTTCACCTCTCACACAGACAGAGGCCATTCAGTCCTGCAGGGTTAAGACTGGCACAAAGCCTTGGCAGTGCCCGCCTCAGGTGAAAGAAGATGGCGTCTGTGTCTCATTCATTTACACCAGAGGCGAGGGAAAATAGGAAGGGGGTGGGGGTGTGGGGGGGGGGGGGTGGAGAGCCTCGAGTTTGAGCAGTGTGTCCTTGAGATGAAAAGAAGAAGAAGAAACAGAAATGGAGTCTTGGCGCTTGCCTCAGGGAAAGCTAGCAGGTCGTACAGTCATCTCCCAGGGTGTGTTTCTCAACTATACAACCTACTACCTCAGCCCGAGAGCAGACCGTCGCAGCGGGGTCAAAGGTTAGTGGTCAAGGATCTAGGCTTGTGGGCAGGTGGTGGAGGTGTTGCTCATAGCCTAGCTTAGACAATTTAGAGGAAGGCATATAGAGACATATGTCAACTATTTCTGACCATTTACAACGTTTCTGGTAATGTAGATATAGTAACTTATGCCTTCAGTCAAATATGAAACAAAGTTCACTATTCTACAGTGGTTAGCAGTACAATCATTCATAAAAATATATTAACATTCCATTCCCATTTGAACAGAGAGACAACGAGCCCAGACGTTATTCAAAGTAAAAATGATAAGGAGTTGTCCATAAAAGATGTAGGTTTCAGGGATGACTACGTTGTTCTGGCCACGCAGTCACAGACCTGTAGATTCAAGCTTGTGGGCTTTGGTTTAGTTAGCACAAATTCGGATCTACGGGTTCGGAGCCGCGAGCAGAGACTTTTGTCCAATGCGCAAAGTTTGCCGTTCATATATTCACAGAAAACAAAACAGCATTGAGAGCACTTTGTCGCTGTGTGACGTTCCCCTTTTTTTGAAGCAGGATTTATAATGACATACATTTATGTTTTAACTTGTCAGACGACCAAAAAATAAATGAATAAATTTGAGTGTTACGTTGTACAAAATAAGTGAAAAAGTTGCTGTCACTCACAGAGATAAATCACAATTACTGTCATGAGATATGATTTCTGTTTTAATGTTCCTCAACCTTTACAAATCACCAAAGATCTTCCTTTATTTGAACTTTGAACTGCACATATTCTTCTCATACATGTAGAGAAGAGGGTTCAACAAATGTCAATGTAAAATATATTTAAATAAAGATGACATTGACTGTGATCTGTTGTGTGTCATAACCTGTTGCTTCAAAATATTAACCACTTTGTCCTTACCTCTAATGTATAATAATACAATAACATTAATTTACAAAACAGAGTTTTGAAAATATATAAGCTATGTATATATTTTTTCTTCATAGTGCAAAGAGCTATTTCTTTCCAGTGGCAGGGATAATAACTTAGTAGAATGGCCCCTTCACTAGTATAATAAGATTTCAAAAGTAAAAAATGCTGTAATTTAAATTCTGTCGATTTAGAGAATAATACTCCGAACAGTAAATACAAGTTTATTCTACGTAATATTCTTTAGTTACATAAGAACTATTTACTGTATTTACTTTATTGTTGTTTCGAGTCAGAT
>JAPMUY010009584.1:0-11760 GCA_026901105.3 Galaxias olidus
TCAACCAGACGTTCCCAATTCACCCTCACAACGCGTTTGGGTTTACCGGGTCTGTCCGGCAGCCTCCCCCGCCATCTGATCCAACTCACCACCAGGTGGTGATCAGTTGACAGCTCAGCTCCTCCCACACCTTCTCAAACATCAAATTCAAGGACTTTTCAAGGACTTTCCGGGCTCAATTCCCTCAAATTCAAGAACCCAACACAGCATAGTTTGACTAACGGATCAAGGTTAATTACTGTTACAACACTGAGCATTTTTATAATGAGAACTTATAGAAGTTCACAATGTGTGAACACATCTCAGCTGTGCTGTGTTAGGAGTTATGGCAGACCGTGTGGTCTCCTGCCTTCTCTAACAGCACAGCAAAACAATACATTATGCAAGTTGAGCAATAAAGTCATATTTATTTTCCTTGAATTACCCATCAAATGAAATTACAATTACCTTGTAGTTATCCAAGGTTGATTGTGTGACACCATTGGATTGCCATGCCTTTACCATATCCTTTGTAATAGATTATGCCATTGCCCATGCAGTTAACTTGTGCCATACATGTTCCACAACATTACCAAGAAAAACATGATCATTATATATATATATATACATATATATATATATATATATATATATATATATATATATATATATATATAGCAGTCGTCTTGTTGTATTTGACCTCCAAATTCATTTATTCCATTCTCTATGGCTTGCTGTGCAACCACTAATTGAGTTGCAACAGCTCCTCTGACGCCTGTGCTTTTTTAAATTGCAAATAGCATGAGTCTACAGAAGAACATTCCCATTTACTTGAAGCGTCTTTTGGCTTAATGAGCTCTTAGGAGCCTCTGACAGGGAAGAGTAATGGCAGAGGCCAGCTGGTGAAACACATTCATTTGACTTGGCATTATCCAGGACCAGCTAATGGCTCTCCTACTATGGCTCTTTGAGGGGGGGCCCGAATGTTGCTTCCTCCTGAGGCTGACCCTCTCTCCCCGCTCCTTCTCCAGACTACACCTTCTATCATGCAGTGTGCACTTTACCTGTCCCAACCAAAGAAGGAAGCAGTGATTAAGTGCTT
Organism: Galaxias olidus; assembly: GCA_026901105.3. Classification (NCBI taxonomy): domain Eukaryota; kingdom Metazoa; phylum Chordata; class Actinopteri; order Galaxiiformes; family Galaxiidae; genus Galaxias; species Galaxias olidus. The sequence continues at coordinate 1,082 of JAPMUY010009584.1, forward strand.
TGGCTGCTGATTCAGGGGTAATTAACTGGCCAATTTATTTAACTTTGTATTAATCTTTTAAGGCAAACTCAGGTGAAAGGTTAAAGACATTTTCCTTAAGAAAGACTTAAAAAACGTTTTGGAACAGTTAAATTAGTAAAGTAAAAAAAATCAACCCTACCACCAAAGCAGTATAAAGTGACTGCTTTGTTAAATGCAAAGAGATACATATACACATTTAGAATACTTTAGGATGTGTGTGTGTGTGTATTTCTGTACACAAGTGTTAAAGCAAGTCAGCTCAGGATGATAGTTGAGGCTTCTGAACTCTAAATTTAATTTCTTAACTTCACCAAGCGAGGTATTGCTACTTTTCTTCACTTAGACACAAATAAAATATCTCCCCATAATAGCTGAACCAGTTGCATTAAGTTACACTCAAAAGAAATGCAGCTGCTAGTTGTCTCTGAATCAGTCACCTTGTATGGTAGATTCTCTCTCTCTTTCTCACTCTTTTTCTTTCACTCTCTCTCTCTTATCCTGGGGTCTGATTTGTCCCTGAACTATTAATGCAACATGGCGGCACAGAGACTAGATCAAGGGTACAACCAGAGGGGACTGTTGTTTTGAATTAAATTTATGAAAACCACAGCATGGGATTATTGTCAGAGCCATTTGGCTGTCCAGCCATTTCCCCAAACTCCCAGGTTAAACTGAACTTAATGAAAGAGACATACACACTAGGCTTAGCGAAAATCACAAACATCATTTTGTAAACCACTCATTTTTGTTTCAGTATCATTAGTCAAATTATGCAGTCTGTGTTTGGTTCATGTCAAAGTATATGTTTACTGTCCTTCTGCTTATTTCTGATTACTTATCCTCCTTCAACTGGGGGGATCAAAGGTGGAGAAGAAAGAAAGAAAGAAAGAAAGAAAGAAAGAGAGAGAGACCGAAAGAGACCGAAAGACTGAGAAAGTGGATAATGGGATCTTCTCATTTCCAAATACACTTAAAGAATTTAATTAAAATAAACGACAGACAACACAATATTACCATCGTATTTGATGAAATTTGTATTGTTGTCAATACCTAACTACATAGTTTGTGGGTGTGTGTGTGTGTGTGTGTGTGTGTGTGTGTGTGCATGCGTGCGTGCGTGCGTGCGTGTGTGTGCAAAATAGTTTATGGTAATTTACTGACCATTAATATATCATCATTTGCTTAGATAACGAAATACATTTTTTAATAATGTCTTCCTTTTTTTATTAAATAAAGATTGTGAATAAATACATACATAAATTTTTTAATGCCAATAGACATTGTACCACGAGCAAAATTTAAAGAGCAAGCTGTAATAGGTCAATGAATAGGTCAGTGAATATTAACCTTATGCATTTGGTTTTGCAGTTGTTTGATTAAGCGTGCCAAGTATACTTAAATAGTCTCAATAAATTAATTCTTGAAATTCTATCAGTTACCCGATAAGTAAACGGACAACACAGACTCACGGAAATCAATTTAATGAAAAGACATTTATTTTTAACTAAACAAGGTTAACATTACGACATACAGCAACACACTTAAAAGAATAAAAAGCAAAACATATACAAAATACAACATTGGAATTGGACTACCTTTGGCGACATTAACATTGTGTCTAGAACAATGGCAGGGTTTTTAACATTGTGTCTAGAACAATGGCAGGGTTTTTAACTTCGTGTCTAGAACAATGGCAGGGTTTTTAACTTCGTGTCTAGAACAATGGCAGGGTTTTTAACATCGTGTCTAGAACAATGGCAGGGTTTTTAACATCTTGTCTAGAACAATGGCAGGGTTTTTAACATCGTGTCTAGAACAATGGCACGGTTTTTAACATCTTGTCTAGAACAATGGCAGGGCTGGACAGTAAGTCAAGGTGTGGTAGAATAAAGGTTAGCACCTTGGATTCCTTTCCATGGACATACGGACAAACGGACATGAAGACATGGACATACGGACATACGAACAAACAGACATACGAACATACAACATACATACAGACAAACATACATGGACATACGGACAAACAGACAAACGTACATGGACATACGGACAAACGTACATGGACAAACGGACAAACATACATACGGACAAATGTACATAGACATACGGACAAACGTACATGGACATACGGACAAACGTACATACGGACAAACGTACATGGACATACGGACAAACGTACATACGGACAAACGTACATGGACATACGGACAAACGTACATGGACATACGGACATACGGACAAACGTACATACGGACAAACGTACATGGACATACAAACGTACATACGGACAAACGGACATACGTACATCCGGACAAACGTACATACGAACAAACATACATGGACATACAAGCGTACATACGGACAAACGGACATATGGACATACGGACAAACGTACATACGGACAAACGTACATGGACATACAAACGGACAAACGTACATGGACATACGGACATACGGACAACGTACATACAGACAAACGTGCATGGACATACGGACATGGACAAACGGACATGGATAAACGGACAAACGTACATGTGGACAAACGGACATACAGAGATATGGGTCAGGATGGCATGCCGCACAGCCGTGCTCGTTAACGCCTGACTTCTTGGTAAGCCGTGATTCTAGTTCCTTAGCCACATGAGGAAAATGGTATTTTATTGCTCTAAGTAAATGTTTGTTGCATTAATTATGAGTGAAGTGAAGTTTCTCATGTAATTATTTCTTACAAAGCGTCTTGGCTTTGCAGCACGTGTCTGCATCATAGAACTCCCCTTTTCTTTGATCAGTACTTAGTCTTTACACTTAGTCTCTGATAGAAGGCATTCTTGTCTCTCCTGAGGTGTAAACAGATTTAAGAGCATCTGTGCTCTTCTTTTGCAACTCAAAGAGGTCATAAGATTAAATGTTTTGTTAAAAGGGAAGCAACAGGAAGGCTTATGTAGCTGCAGTGTATGAGGGAGACCTATAGTGGACAACAGGAAGGCTTATGTAGCTGCAGTGTTTAAGTCAGACGTATAGTGGACAACAGGAAGGCTTATGTAGCTGCAGTGTATGAGGGAGACCTATAGTGGACAACAGGAAGGCTTATGTAGCTGCAGTGTTTAAGTCAGACGTATAGTGGACAACAGGAAGGCTTATGTAGCTGCAGTGTATGAGGGAGACCTATAGTGGACAACAGGAAGGCTTATGTAGCTGCAGTGTTTAAGTCAGACGTATAGTGGACAACAGGAAGGCTTATGTAGCTGCAGTGTATAAGTCAGACCTATAGTGGACAACAGGAAGGCTTATGTAGCTGCAGTGTATGAGGGAGACGTATAGTGGACAACATGAAGGCTTATGTAGCTGCAGTGTGGGAGACCTATAGTGGACAACAGGAAGGCTTATGTAGCTGCAGTGTATGAGGGAGACATATAGTGGACAACAGGAAGGCTTATGTAGCTTCAGTCTGTGGTCGACTGCCTATGCTTTAAACGTCTATATCCCCAAGGCTGACCACACAAAGATATAATTAATTACAAAAAAGGTATAAATAAAAAACACAAGATATTATCAATTATTTAAATTATATCTCTTATAGGTTTCTTGATAATTGAAAAAATAATACAAGTTTTGAGTTCTGTAATTTAGAAAACTGTATGGGAAAGAATAAAAATTTTGTCAAAACAAATCATTTAAACTCATGTAAGCGTATAAAAAAGTGTGAGCTCCTCCCCTGGAAGCTGACCAGGAATGGGGAGGTGTTGGGTCAAAGGGTTCATCACAGTAGATTTCACTTTATTCCAACAGGCCAGGCCTCCCTCTTATTTCCTGTTCTAGTCCCAAACCTGATGGCTGTTTCCTCACTGTGGATTGCCTCACTGTGGGCATCTATTGGAGAGATAAATTGCTTTTTCCTGCATGGTATGGTGTGACCGCCCCCATGTATAAGGGATGCAAATGGGAAACACACACACGCACACAAACACACACACACGCACACACACACAACCTTTTCCTTTCTACACGGACACACCACCACCGCCCACCATCCCTCTCTCGCCTCGATTCTATGATCTACTCCATCTTGCCAAATCACCCAGTTTTAATCTGCATCCCAAACAGTATTCCGTATGGTAGCTCTGTGTGCGTGAATACAAGTGTGTGTGTGAATGTGTGTGAGAATCTGAAAGAGATTTGTTCATTGATCTTTACTGCAGCCCATACTCAGTCCTAGCTCCCTTAGCCAAGGCTTTCATGAGGCACTATATGCCCTGATTGATGACTAAGGCCAAGTAAAGCTAAGATTATACATTGTGTGTGTGTGTGTGTGTGTGTGTGTGTGTGTGCGTTGTAGCCCTGTATCGATGCACACAGAAAATGTATTAAAACCTTAGAGGCCAGTAGTTCACCTTGGTTTAAATATGCCTCTACATTCTCTCACACCCAGGACAAAAACACTGTCCAAAGCACTTTACTAGCGTGTGGGTGTGTGGGTGAAAGTGTGTTTGCTTGTACACACATGAAACCTGTGCCCACACCTCTACATACCTTTCCCTGACATCTCCATTCTATTACCAGTACATGTTTGCTTGCCGAGCCTCATAACCTGGAATTCCCTCGCTTCTCCAGCAAATTAATTTCACGGGAGCTTCTTTTGGATATTGCCAATTATGAGGAAAGACTGTGTGAGCTCTCAAAATGAGGAAACCAGTGGACTGGATGAATTTTCATTTGAGAAGCTAAATACATAGTGTCATAACAACTATGGCAAACTAAACCAGTAAGACATGTTTTAAAGGTCTCATGGTCAATTAATAGTAGTGTAATAGTCAACAGTATCAATCACAAAACCTTTGATTGGGTAGTTTATCACATACACCCACACAAACTGGTTGACCTCCATGGGTGTCTTCATCAGTCTCCTAACTACAACTAGTTTATATATCGATTGAGTTGATTAAAATCCCTTCGTCAGCCTCACATAATTAACTTTACGTACAACTTAACATGTTATACCTATTATTGACTAGCAATCCTACATTTGGGAATGTATGTCTTTATCTAGAAGATTACTGATGTGTTTAGTCCAAATGAAAATTATAAGGATGCGTGATCCAGTGTTCTGTGTAATAGAAAGCCCAGTATGTTTTGTATGGTTTTGTATGGTTTTGGTTGATTTTGTATGGTTTTGTATGATTTGAGGTTATATTTTATATTTTGTATTATTTATACTGGGATGCCTCTTTCCTCCCTTCCAGCTCACATGTAGTAATAGGATTACGCCCATTGCTCATTAAAGTTACTTTAGGTAGTTCTCTGTAGAAGGTGATTGTGGTGGCACATACTGTTTGCTTGGTGTAATTATTTTCCCTAACTGTCGCAAAAGAAGACGTGCAGGTCAACGCACGATCATTGAACATACACACAATATAAGCCACCCAAATAAATGTTGTCTTGATTTAGTGACGCGCTTCCTTGTGCCATAAAGCAATTTGTCACAGTTTTGCTGGAGATCGTACCTGGTGGCAGACAAAATTTGTATAAAATAAAGAGACTTCAAGAGCAGGTCAGATTCGAACCGTGATTTTTTCATTCTCCTATAGACAGTCCAATGTGCAATCATAAGAAATGTATTGATTATATGTTAATGCACAAACGCTACCTATAGCTGCTTTAACATTCACTAGCTGACTTAGTTGTTGGGCAGGGATTGTAACGTTCAGCTGTTGTCATGGCTGGTGCCGGAATAGTTCAACCTTACTTACACTAGCCCGAGTCCCTGATTAATCAATTACATTGACTTCAATTGTCTACATCGCAACAGGCTTGCAGATTCAGAACAGCTTGTAAAAAAGGGTACATGTGTCAGAGGTGAACTAGAGAAAAAACACGAAGCACAGATTTCCCTTTTTCATGTTGTTGTTACAATCCCTTCATAAAGCAATGCTAGATGAGGAAATAAAAAATCTGACATTATGGGCCCTTAAAGATAGACAAGACTATTGCATAATACAAAATGTGTTAGTATTATTCCTTGTTTGTTTAAGTTATTTATTTATTTATTTATCCAACATTGCAGAAGAAGACCTGCGTCCTAATCGTTACCCTATCTCCTTAGGTTTCAAACTGACACCTACTGCTTCCTACTCGTTAACCTATCTCCTTAGGTTTCAAACTGACGCCTACTGCATCCTACTCGTTACCTTATCTCCTTAGGTTTCAAACTGACACCTACTGCTTCCTGCTCATTAACTTATCTCCTTAGGTTTCAGACACCTACTTTATCCTACTCGTTAACCTATTTCCTTAGGTTTCAAACTGACACCTACTGCTTCCTACTCGTTAACGTATCTCCTTAGGTTTCAGACACCTACTACATCCTACTCGTTAACTTATCTCCTTAGGTTTCAGACACCTACTGCATCCTACTCGTTACCCTATCTCCTTAGGTTTCAAACTGACACCTACTGCTTCCTACTCTATCTCCTTGGGTTTCAGACACCTACTCTATCCTCTCGTTAACTTATCTCCTTAGGTTTCAGACACCTACTGCATCCTACTCGTTACCCTATCTCCTTAGGTTTCAAACTGACACCTACTGCTTCCTGCTCGTTAACTTATCTCCTTAGGTTTCAGACACCTACTGCATCCTACTCGTTAACCTATCTCCTTAGGTTTCAAACTGACACCTACTGCTTCCTACTCGTTAACTTATCTCCTTAGGTTTCAAACTGACACATACTACTTCCTACTCGTTAACGTATCTCCTTAGGTTTCAGACACCTACTGCATCCTACTCGTTAACTTATCTCCTTAGGTTTCAGACACCTACTGCATCCTACTCGTTACCCTATCTCCTTAGGTTTTAAAATGACACCTACTGCTTCCTACTTGTTAACTTATCTCCTTAGGTTTCAAACTGACACCAAAGTTTCTGAAAAGAAAGAAGCTTTGGCCTTTGGTCATTACTTTTTTTGGTATTTACGAAGTCATTGTACTTCGAAATTTTCATGGGGAAATTATCAATGACCCAGTGGGGACAGAACAGTAACGAATCGGAAATGGCATTGGTTTGTGCATCGTATATTCAGAAATCGGGACTCGGTCATAGTTGAAGACGAGAAAGAGACCACCCACGTACGGGAGATGGTCGAGTGGAGCGTGTGCTTGGTGCTTAACGCTCGAGCTCTAAAGCACCATCAAAAATGCATTAGAGCCTTCCAAGACATGGCAGGCCCAGAGGCTACTGAAATAGACAGGTTCTCCCTTTGGTTCATGGAAATGTTGCTGTTTGAAAAGGACATAGTGTACGATGACTTCCATCATTTTCTGTGTGATGATAGGATTTATGCTTCATTTTAATGCATGGGTTCATATCTCTAGTGCTTCCTTACCAAGAACTAACGTGGCTAACGTTGTGTTTCTCTGTCCCTTCCTTCATTTCCCCTATCCAATTTTTCTTTTCCCCTTCTTCTTCTCTCCTACTTCTCCTTCTCTACTTTAATATGTGCTGTATCTCTTTGGTGGCTTCGCCAATTCTTCAACAAAGGTAAGATAGTCATCCTATTATTGCCCTTACCCCAATTAGGCAGACAGTGTGGCCCTATTGTCAGCCCCTTGTCACTCGTCCAACAGCCGACAGTAATAACCTGGTTCACCACAGAGCCTGTGATATCACCTGTGTCTATGTCTTACTCTCTTTAATGGTTTAGAGGAACAGGAAGTCAGCATTGATATGCTCTTGTGTTGCCCCCATTTTGCCGAGGCACAATAGCAGCTTTTTTTGTTTCTATATGTTTGAGATATTGAGGAATGTATGGTGCCAGCATGTAGGATCATTTGGCCTACTGTTTCCATAGTGTCTGAAACCTGGTTTATACTTTGCATTTACAAATCCAGAATGTATAGAAAAAACAGTAGAAGAAACACGGATACAATGTCTGCATTTGCCAACCTCATCCATCACTCTTCCGACTGCTCCATTGTTGCTTTAATGGCGGTCGGTGTGTATTTTCCAACCAAAATTTTACCCGGATATTTTCATCGCTTCCTCTTTCCTTCCCTGCTCAATCAATCAGCGATCGTTTGACCCACGTGAGAAAATGCTGCATGCTACACTCAGGATTCAGAGGACTGCACATCTGCGGCCCTCTGCGAGAGATGTTTTCCTAGGAACCTTTTCTCTGCACATTCTATGCTACTAGCTACTGTGCTACCTACCCTATGCTATCCTTTTACTAGTTGTCTGGCTCTAATTTTTATGTTTTCCTTGACTTCCTACCATTAGTGATATACATTAACCAGCAGCTAAGATATGAACCAATTATTTGAACTAACATGCAATCCTGATGTAATCCACTAAACAGGAGATACTGTTCCTAATTACTGGTGAGGATAACTGTTCCACTGATAAGTTGTGCAATGTTTCCACAAAGTCATGGGCCTTCCTCTCCTTGTAATTTTTCATGCCATTAAATCAGGGAAATTTGGGTGGCGGTGGGTTCTTATTTCACCCACCAGTTACCTCAATTAGCCGGGCTGAAGAAGCAGACAGTGGGAGAGCCACGTGTACCAAAGCCCATGCTCCAATTATTACTATGCTGGAAGCTTAGGGCTTTGTTTTTCACTGATGTTTGGCTAGTAGAGAAACCCATACCCCTCTTCACTCTTCAAAAGTTTGATCCTAACACTCTGTACATGTATAAGTGCACAAATATACACAAGCACGCTTACACACCTGTGCACACACACACACACACACACACTCACGCACGCACACACACACACCCAGCATTGCCCAATAGGTTATCCCAATTAACATGTACTCCCACGGTAACCATCTCGCAGCATTGAGCCTCTAATGTTCAGCAATTCCCCTTGTCACATTGGTGTGCAAGGGAGGAAGGATGCGGTTGGAGGCAAGAGGATGCTCGCCTGAGAGAGAGAGAGAGAGCGAGTATATTTGTATGTGCATACACACATGAGGAAGATGCTTCCCTGGCTTTTTTGCTTCCTGAAGCAGGGGGAAGGTTAGGTTGTGACACTGCTTACACTGTACAATCTGCACACTTCAAACACACACACACACACACACACACACACTTGATACTTGAATAAATGTTCCACAATTAGGAATTATTATTTTTATTATATCAACAAATAGGCCTATAATATACTGTATAAGAAATAGGGATGTAAAGACACACTCAACTCACGATTCAATACTAGTCACAATACTGGATTTGTGACACGATACATTTTTTTTAATGATACTGAAGACAAATTATGACTACAAAAGATCCCTTTCATTGTGGTGTGTGATTTGAAATAATCCTATTCCATTTATATATAAAAAATAAAGATTACAGTTTATCTCACGTGTGGTTGGCACTCGTTGCCATGGCAACGGAGCCGCCTGTGAAGCTGTCTTAGAGACCGCAGAAACAACTCTGCCCATTTATGAAACAGCATTTTCGCATGAGTCTGTCATAGTAATGGTCATCATGACCACATATAACAATCACAGAGATATCACATCACGAAGTATATAAAACCGTTAGCGAACGAGCCAACGTTTAGGCTTAAAGGCTCCAGTATACTTCAAGCGAAAGCGAAGTTTTCCTGATCGCTTTGTTTTCTTTTGCTTGTTCGCCGAGGCTGTGATGGTATACTTGTTCGCTACTGATCTGAGTTCGCGATAGCTTACACCCCAATACAGCAGGGGGAACCAAACGTTACGGATCGCAACAAAACATTCCAAGTGGTTGCGAGTTTAAAAAGTGTTCATATTTTTTTACTTCTTCAGTTAAGCTGCTCTCAAAAGTATTCATAGTTTATAATAGAATTCCAAACTTTTCAAATAAGTCCCACTGTGACCAAAATGAATAGTAAATGCTGCCCTAAGCCAAACGTTGCCATCCAAGTTTCGTCAGCGCAGGCTACCACCCACACCATATATTTGGGCCAATCACATAGGATGTTTGGCGCTGTTTGCTTTTGCCCTGTTCGCCAAGCTAGAAAAAATGGGCTGCGCAGTTCTAGGTGAACGAACAACCAAAGCAACGTCGCTTTGCTGATTTTTGTTTGCCTACCCTCAGCGAGGCTGTGAGCATTAAGGTGTTGGTACTGTTCGCTTCTGATTTTAGTTGCGGCAGCTTACACCCCAATACAACAGGGGGAACCAAACATTGCTGATTAGAAAAACCATTAGGAGTGGTTACTTATAGTTACATATGGAAGCCCTAAATGCATATATTTGATTGACTGTTTTCCTGTGATAACGAGATAATTAAATTTGTTTTCTGGAGATCTTGGGTTATTTATGTCCGTTTTCCTGTGATGAGAAGTTCATTTACTGTTGTTTTCTCGAGATCTCGAGTAGATTATGTCTGTTTTCCAGTGATAACGAGTTAGTAAAACTTTGTTTTCTCGAGATCTCGAATTATTTATGTAATTATCTCAAAATAACAAATTTGTTTTCCCCAAATAACAGGATAATTTTTCTTGAGATCTCGAGATAACAATCAAGATCGGAAAAACGAAAGTTAAATTATTAACCCTCACAGGGAAAACGGACATAAATAACTCGAGATCTCGAGAAAAACAAAATGAAATTAACTCGTTATTACGGAAAACAGAGTAAATAAAAAATATATATGAATGTATATGTGGCC
>JAPMUY010009585.1:0-65000 GCA_026901105.3 Galaxias olidus
TAGAAGAACATACAATATAAACAACAACACAAACAACTGAGTCACATAACATACATAGATCAGCAGTACCACTTACTCCTTCAACAGACATTGATACCAATGCTTCCACATAGGGGATTAATACCGCACTACACTGAGTTTAGGATCTACCAGCAGCTTTGTTATGGAGTTCTGCGAGTCATTCAGCCTACATATAAATTTGTACATCAAATTCCTTAACACATCATGGAAAGAATAAATTCTTGCTTCACAAAACAAAACACTTTCACCACTCCACCTATAGGCTTTCCAAGTAAAATCCTCAAACCGTCATTATAGGTAACTCTAATCTTATGAAAGCTTGCCCTTTTAAACTTCACCCACAGACTGGCAGTATACAGCGGAGTGCAATAAGCACTTAACAGACTTATTTGGACATGATCCGAACACATACTGAATTTCCTAGCCAACATGTTAGCTTGAGCATATAATATACGGCACTGCCTGTACATGTCATCGTCATCATACAATGTATCAGTAATGAAGTGCCCCAAATATTTTTGTTTTAGTACAACATAACTCCTGTTTTGCCAAGTAAAACACAGGGAAGTTAAGATCCTTATCTCCTTTTGCTCTACATATCATGGCAACACTTTTGCATTGTATTTAACATCATGTTTTACCCCATAATCAGAACATATAGTCAGTAACTGTTGAAATCCAGCACTGCTAGGAGAGAAAATAGCTAAGTCATCAGCATACATAAAATGGTTAAAAAGGGTGTTACCAATCATACAGCCAGTTCTGCAGCGTGTTAGCTGTTCAGAAAGATCATTCATATATACATTAAATAGAGCAGGAGAAAGTAACCCTCCCTGCTGAACACTATTACCAATTCCAAAGGGAGCAGAGACACTATTGCCCCATTTGACCTGCATAGTTTGGTTTGCATACCAGAATGCCAGGAGTTTTTTCAGGTAGTCTGGCACGCCCCTCTGACTCAATTTAAGGAAAAGTTTAAGGTAGTTCACCCGGTCAAATGCTTTGGAGGCATCGATAAAACCTAGTAACACAGAGGAGTTCTGCCTCCTATATGTTTCAACAACTTCTTTCGAAGCATAGATACATAATTCAGTACCATGATTAGCCTTAAAGGCAAACTGATTATCTGTGGTACCAATATAATCACCTAGCCGGACTAATTTGATACATAAAAGAGCAAATTTATTGCTAATAAGGCATACTATTGCACATTCATTCTGTAGTAATTTCCCTTTCGCTAAAATATGTTTTAACATCTACGTAGGTTATATTATATAGCAGTGGATTAGTGGACTATGGTTTTCACAAATTGTAGACTTTTATTCATTGCTTATTGACAGCACGCACAGAACAATAAGAACAATTCAACCGACATGTTGGCCATACAGTGTCCATTTCAGTTGGCTATAAATCAAAATATGTGCCATCTGCACAATGCAGGTTTTAAGCATCCCTTCCCGTTTTTAGGTTATAGGGGAAAATCACGAAACATTTTTTGGCATTTTGCATCTAAAAATCACGATGCACTTTTTAGATGCAAAATGCCTAAAAATGTTTCGTAATACTATTGCGAATGAATTGACTGAATATGAATTGGGATTGTACTATTATTTATAGTATAATCCCAATTCATGTTTATGTATACTCCCAGGATATGACGCTTTTATCACTCTTCTCGGATTAGGTTCTCCTTCCAACCACAGTTTGCTCGAGCCGCGGCCGATGAGGTTGAGTGGAAAATGGCGGACGGTGTAGATCATATCGACATCTACGCCGACGTAGAGGAGGAATTTAACCAGGTATGCACAACAATAACAATTCCACATTTACAGTATATTTTCATATTTGTCTTCATTTCATTATATGAAATAAAATGGCCGTTATTTCCCCTAATTGCCTGCTGCCAATTTTGCTAATCTGTTCACGAGGCCCAGGACAGCGTTTATTTTCAGCTAAAATAGCCTGCTGTTAGCGAGGTTGGTACTGGTAGCTACAACTAACTAGCAAGTCGCTACTTTACCTAGTAGCAATAATGTTACGTATTTAAGTGTGAAGAGTCATACTTTTTTGTATTTTAATTACATTTGGCTAAAATGGCAGTGTATTAGCATTTTGAGCTAACTTGCTCCCGGCCATTGTTTATACCATGAGGATCAGGCCTACCCAGATTTGTGCACTTCCGTGCCATTGCACTGCTGACACTGTTAGTGTTTTCACTCTCAGCCAAGGCTAGCAAGCTATGAACGTTATAATGTGACTCGCCAACAAGTTGTATTTCTTTGCAACCTTTTTCGCATAAGAAATAAAACAATAGGAGACTTAATACCTAAATATTATTATTTTTTATTTTATTTTTTTAAACTGTTTTCCCTCCCAATCTATGAACCTTCCGCACATTGATCAGTCAATGGCGCACCACTGCCCCCATCCTCTCACACAGTAGAATAGCTAAAAGGTACAATTCAGTAAATGTGTTTTACCAGATTTGTATGTATTTTGCACACAGACCGCGGTTTTATCCTGTGTTATTTATAAATGCATTGATCTTGGATATCAATCTGAAAAAAAAAATGGTACTAGACAGCCTTTAGGCTATGTATGGCTTTTCTTGCGAGATGGATGGATAGCCAATACATCTGAAAGGCCAAAGAAATGCATAACTTAATCTAAATGCGAGCCAGTCGATCCTGTGAAAAATCCCTTTTACCTATCGTTGAGACATTTTCACAACAGGTTCTCGCTATCTAGAACTGCCCCATGCCAACATTTAATCTGTTTACTAATTAGTTGATGTTTTACTCCACATCTATCTGTTATCATCAAATAGGAAACAGACTACCCCGTCCATGACCAGATAGACCTGTATGATGACGTAATCTCCCCATCGGCCAATAACGGTGATGCACCAGAAGACAGAGACTACTTGGACAACCTACCTGCCCCAGCAGGCTCTGAGGGGAGCAAGAGCACACAGCCGAATGTGGTATACACTTACACAGGGAAGAGGATTGCGCTGTACATTGGAAACCTAACATGGGTATGTTTTATGGGTAGCATACTCAAATCGGATCCAGAGAAACATCATATTATGTTGGGAAAATAAAATTTTGCACTAATACTTGTGCAAATATTTTACGCATGTGTCATTCAAAGCCATAATTGGCCATAACTTTGTTTTAATGATCTAACTAAGTTCTTAAATATTTATGAATGTTTCGCCATATCATAACGTTTCTGAAAATGCTTCAGTTTTGCGTTGTCTTTTTAATGTTAACACTTTTTCTGGCTATTAAACCGATCCTAATTCTAAAAGGCAATGATAATTGTGATTTCTCTTTCAGTGGACAACAGATGAAGACTTGACAGATGCCATCAGATCAATAGGCATCAGTGATGTGATTGAGATAAAGTTTTTCGAAAACAGAGCCAATGGACAGTCCAAAGGGTAAGCTCATTACTTGTGTGTGTGAGGCAAACATTGCCAGATAGAAACCCAATTTTTTTTACTGTTTTTTATATGGGATGTGCTAGGAGTATCAGCCTTATATATTATGTAGAATATACACAAAGGTGGATTTTATGCCATTACTCTGTGTGTTTTAGCTACTGTGTGAGTGATTTAATAGTAAAATGTGCTTAATGAGTAGGGATGTTCCTATCGACTAATTTTCCTGATGTTTAATTTTAGACTAGTCGAATTGTCTAAAATTAGGAAAACACTCAGAAAAGTTCCAAAACGAATTTGGGAGATGCACCGAAGAAACGAACAAGCATTTAATTAAATATAGAAAATCCCTTTAATGTATAATGCCAATGAACTGCAATACATAAACAAACAAAAATATATCTTATTTCAAATGTTTGCCGCTGTTTACCCCTCCATGATTCTTCAATTTACGCTCCTGTCAGTAAATTTTGAACGCTCAATCTAACCTAGCTGGAGGGGGTGGACGAAAACATAATGTGACAAGCTGAATGACAGCGCTACGTTGTTTTGATACTGTATCGAAACACCCATACACCCATACACCATACTTAGGTGGAAAAGAATATCTGACGTTTGAAATGAGAATACATTTTTATATAGATCAACAGCATATTCCAATCCGTGGCTTTCAACATTGAATGAGTTGAGTTAGCGTGATGATACCGTCTGCGGTTTAAGGCGGTAAACGATGTTATGTGTGTGCAGAGTTTGGCTAGCACCAGCAGCCTTCTCTATTTGCAGGTTAATGTCCACATGCCTATATGCTGAATGTGGTTAGGCATTGCTCCGGTCTAGTGACTTCATGCCAGTTAATTCTAACACAGCCCACTATACAACCTTATTCCCTCATTCCAATTTTCTAGATGAAACTAACAAACAAGTCATCTTTCTTTGTCCCACTTTTCTCCTCGCTGGTTTAACTTGCGAGCTGAACAGTCCAATGTGTTCAGTCTTTTCCCTCTTATTTGTTTTTTTTGTCCAGCATTGTTCAGATTAGTAACGGATGTTCGTTTTTGAAATAGCAACATTTGACTAGGAAAACACACATTTCAGTGAGTGACATTTTATGTCAATATTGAATTTGAAACGAGTACATAAATATAATAATACGTTTAACAGGGTAGTGTTTCTGGTGCCGACTAGCAAAGGGTAGCAACGTTTTATCGACTTGTCGACTAAACATATCCCTATTAATGAGCACTGAGTTATTCTTAAAAAAATAAGAAAAATGTTTAATGTTTTTCCCAGGTTTTGGTTTTTAAATAATAAACTTCTTTACATGCTTTGCTGAGTTGGCTCCACTTTGTATTTCATACGTTGGCTAATATGTGTTTTGCTACCAATCTGGGTTGTTTCCGAACAGATAATTTAAGGGAAATATCAGCGGAAAAGAGAATATTGAATTTTTTCCCCCCAGTTTCATTAAGCAAAAACGGGTGCGTCATACATGCCTGGGTAAAACATTACATAAATGTGGAGCTCCCAGAATAAATACCAGGCTTTGCCTTTCGTGTATCTGGAATTCTTCTTACGGTGTGCGTGTGTTTTGCAGGTTTGCTCTAGTGTGTGTGGGTTCTGATGCGTCTTCCCGGAAGCTGATGGACTTGCTTTCAAAGCGCGAGCTGCATGGCCAGAACCCAATCGTAACACCCTGCAACAAACAGTCTCTCAGCCAGTTTGAGATGCAGTCCAGGAAAAGTAGGTGAAACTGCGCGCATCCACACGTAGACTTGGATAGGCAGAGTAGAGTGGAAGAAAACTTGCTTGCTTTATTTGCTCTCCCATTTTATCAAGGGTCCGATTGAGTGGTAACTGTTTGTATTGGTGCACAGAGAAATTTTTAAATAAGCAAAATGTAGCTCAACGAAAGACTTGAATATTTTAAATGTGTTGAACAATAGTTAAACAGCAAAAACCGACGCCCGACTTTGATTTGAGCTATTATATGGCACGAGAGTAGATTAATAAGTATTTTTATAAAAAAAGAGATGGCAGTAAATCGGATGGCCTAAACGGAGGATTTAACAGTGCTGCTTGCCCCTCTTCCCCACCTCATGTCCAGGTACACAGGGCGGACAGATGTCCGGCGAGGGCAAGGCCGGCCCTCCTGGTATAGGCCCTCGCGGAGGTTTCCCCATGGGACGGGGCAGAGGCAGGTTCCCCGGTCCTCCAGGTCCAGGAGGAGACCGCTTCCCTGGGCCCATTGGCCCTGGTGGGCCCCCACCACACTTTCCTGGTAAGTCCGGTCAAAACACTCATACATGAAGGGGCGTACTGATCCTTCATTAGGAAGACATTTGCTAAATTGGATGTTCAGTTGATCAGTAACCGTTATTTATTTTTTTATTACTGGTTACCTTTCTTTGACGTTTTGAAAATTTTTTAGCAGGAGAGGATATGAATAAATTACACTGAAATGGAAGTGTTTTTAAGAATCTTAATTGAGCCTATTACTGTTATGGAAAGCATTAGGTATTCTGACCCAGGTCACAAATATTTAGCCCCTCGACAATTCTAAAATCTAATAACTTCTAATGCAAACTATTAGAATTTATCTGCTCGATGATGGGTAAAATAGCTTATGTTTCCTGGCAGCAAAGAATAGCGTAATTCCAGAGAGAAAGTGGCAAGTTGACAATCTTTATTACAAACATGAATCCTTTGTGCAACCACTCTTTCGAACACACTTACGTGACAACACATTGCATGAGGGCAACACTGCACTCTTATACTCCAGTTGTGGGTGTCTGTTTGTGGGTTCTTGTTGTTATTGTGGGTGTGTGTTTGTATGTGGTTGTGTTTATAGAATTGGAGGGTTTCTGCCACCCCTCTCGTCTCTCCCCGGCTGGACTGCCTTAGTCCTTTTCTCAGCATTTCTGGTTTAGACCCATCAAATGATAAACACAAAATTCCTTAATCTGCTGCTCCAATAACACCCCTTTAACTGCTGTTTCTGCTCGCTGCTTACTACATAACTCCCAAACTTGGGCCACTATACTTTCAGAGGGGAACAATTCCAACCAGCTTGCCCCCTCTACACCCCTCTGTCTTTCCTCTCTGTTTGTATTCCCTCACTTATCTTCTGCCATTGGCTGTAGTCTTTTGCCGTTGGCCAGCGGTTGGCAACGAGTTGTTAAACTATTTTTTAGTTCTCTCCACATAGAGTAGTTTATTACTAATGCACATTCCCGTAATGCTGTTTAACAGTTTGGCCTCTTACCTCTATTTTACCAACTATTGGTCGGAGCCCTATGTTGCTGGGCAAGGATTGGCTGTTTGGGGTGTCAAACACGAGTTGTGATTGGTCTTTTTTTGCCCCCTAGGCGCGGGGATGAGGCCACCAGATCTTATTAGGCACCAGGATGGTCACCTAATGGATATGAATTTCAATTGCTTCCCGCCGGGTAGAGACGGGAACTGGCGACCCAGAGGTGAAGAAGCACCTCTACTTGTTGTTGCTGTTTAAGAATAAATGTATAGCATATTGACCTCTACAACGCACAACCAATATGTTGTGGTAAATCTGAGAGAGGTGATATGTGCCGTAGACTTCATTAGTGGAAGTAGAAAAAGTGTGTGTATGTGTGCTTTGTTTCTTAAAAATAAACTTAATTGGTCACGTAAAGGATGAATATTCTACTGGGACACCGAAATATACTTAAAGAAATAGCAGATTTCTTTCTAGTTATTTGGAAAGACCATGGGAAACTTACAATATGAAATTCCTTCTTTAATGCCACGACAATTCTTTAAAAATCTAAATTGGGGTCCTTACTTGACAATACTTTCATTGTGACATGGTGTGCGTTAATTTAAATCCGACACTAAATGGAGCGGTTTGTGTGTGTTCTAGGTGGCATGCAGGGCCCTCCGCGAGGTCCCCCTCCTGGTCCCCCAGGACCACTGGGGCCTCCAGGCCCACCTCCTCCAGGGCAGGGCCTCCCCCCACCTCTCTCTGGTCCCCCCAACCGTGGAGACCGCCCCCCTCCCCCAGTCATGTTCCCTGGTCAGTTTGGTCAGCCCCCCATGGGTCCCCTCCCTCCTGGTCCCCCTCCACCTGGCTACGGCCCCCCTCCTGGACCACCGCCACCCCAGCAAGGCCCCCCACCTCCTGGACCTTTTCCTCCTCGGCCCCCAGGTCCTATCGGTCCCCCCATGGCTCTTGCTCCCCCTCCTCACATGCCTGGCCCACCTCCTGGAGGCCCGCCCCCTGCCCCACATGTGAACCCCGCCTTCTTCCCACCGCCTGGGAACAACAACATGCCGCCCTCGGAGCGTAGCGGCCCGCCAGGACCCAACGACCCGTATGGACGACCGCCGCCGTATGACCGTGGGGAGTATGGACCAGGAGGAAGGTGAATACCCAGTTGATGCTTGTCATTGTTAAAACATGAGCTTCTCTGGCCAATAAGATCGTAGCTTGTGGCTGAGTCTTTTGCTGTTGACAAGAGTTAAAAAGTGTGTTTGTGTGTGCGTGCATGCTTTTGTGTAGGTTTACAGGTTCTCTGTCCAGCCTGAACTTCCCCTTCTCCTCTTCCTCCTTCCTCCTCTCCTCCCTCCAGTAACCCCCCTCCTCCTCCTCGTCCCCTGCTGAACTTTGACCCCCTGCGTGACCACTGGAGTAACGAGGGCGTGGTTGATCACAAACATGGCGGCCAGAGCTTGGTGCTCAGTGATCCTGGGTTGGTGGACTCACCGGCTTACTGCTAACTACTTTAAGCCCAATAAATCACCCTTAATATCAGTGACCCACCCCTAGTCCAGAACTGCCAGACACCTTAGTCCTACTACCCAGTTTCCTTTTTGTCTCCCACCTTATTTTCCCACTTTCTCTCACCACAACTCTTATCTTTCCATGCTGCTATCTCACTCCTTCTTTCTCAGTCAGTGTAGCATTGATCTGTGCATGTGCTAGTGACTGATCTAGTGTCAGGAAGGGCAAGCCAACAGTGTTGGCTAGTCGATGTGCTTATTGTCTAATATATAATGTTTAGCCCTGTTATATGGTTTTTGTGTGTGACTATTGACTTCTCTGTCAAATTGTCTACAAAAATGTTTGTTATAGTTCAATATTGGACAATTATGTGCTCTATTTTGAAGGGAATCTGGTAGATTGTCAGACAGAACCTTTAGTTTGCTCTAGAACTTTAAAGACCACAGAAATTATATTCCGTCCTTAGGTCAGAAAGTCATCCAAAGCAGGAATTGCTCATGAAACTAACCTTTTTGCCTCTGCCCCACTTAGGGAGATGGAGGCGTCTCGGACACCACTGAGCGAGGCAGAGTTTGAGGAGATCATGAACAGAAACCGAGCCATCTCCTCCAGCGCCATCTCTAGAGCTGTGTCGGACGCCAGCGCAGGTAACCCTGGTGCGCGCTCACATACACGTGCACAAATACACCTACTGACTGTTTTGCTGTTACAACCATACAATATCTGCATCAGTTCCTCAAATGTTCTTAGCAAACTTGTTTAACTACATTGTATTGGTACAGTTGCCTATTGTTTATTTTATGATGATGATAATAATAAATATTCTTTGCCTGATTGCTGAAATGTTTTTTCTAATAGGTAGGATGCGCTGTATACAATATAAATGTTCTATATTTTCTGCATTTATTTTCAAGTGGATGGCATTGTGATGTTGATTACTCATGCTCTGCCTGAAAAATGTATATTGACCGTGGTTACACTTTTGGCAACTATTGCAATCCCAAATGCCTTGGCAACTTTAACGTTCAAGAGCTAATTTGTGAGTTATAGGCTTAAGTTTAGTGAAGATTACAGCTATGACTTAGACATGGATAAACCATCCACATGGCCACATGAACTGTGCAGCCCCTCCCTTCATTTCTCTGGAGATTTCCTTGCCTGTTACTTATGTAGTAGGTCTTCTGTGGTTAGGTTGTCCTCGTTTGATTGCAGAACTTTGAGACAGATTGCAAAAATAAATCAATATTAACATCACTAGAGTTGGTTCCAGACATCACCTTAGGCAGGAAAAGCTGATCCACTGTGTAGTCTGTTATGACCATGACTTTATCAGTGTTGTCCTCAGGGCGCACAGAGAACAACTTTACTGCTCAGGTTTGGCTGTGTTAGTCCTGTAATGCCAGTTGTAGTGGTCCCTCAAAGCTGTCAACGAGCCTTAAGGAAAAAGGAGTAGAGAGCCATGCTTGAACCCCTCCAAATTTGTTTAGAAGGTAAACACTGTATTAATCTCCCTGTTTCTGTTTTTCAGCTGACTATGGCAGTGCCATTGAGACACTGGTGACGGCCATCTCTCTAATCAAGCAGTCCAAGGTGTCGGCCGACGACCGCTGCAAAGTCCTGATCAGCTCCTTACAGGACTGTCTGCACGGCATTGAGTCCAAGTCCTATGGCTCAGTCTCCAGGTAACACAAAACACACACTGTCCCAGACACCTAGACATACCTTTATTAGAAAATAGTTTTCAGTCAAATTTAGCTGAGATTTTCCATCAGCATGGCATTGACAGTTAATAAAATGGACAGCGGAAGAATCAAGAACAGGAGGCAACACCTGTCCCCTGGTTCAGGTGGGACTTGTCCTTTGACAATAGGTTTGGTTTTAAAAGCCACAGCTAACCCAATTGTTTTTTGGGGGGCGTTGCCTTGTGGGCAGATTTGCCCCCCAGGCCCCACTAACCTCCAGCCCTGATCGACACACTTAGGTCCTGTCCTGTCCCTTCTAGACGAGAGCGGTCGAGGGAGCGTGACCACAGCCGTTCCCGGGAGAAGAGCCGCCGTCACAAGTCCCGGAGCCGCGACAGGCACGAGGACTATTACCGCGAGCGCAGCCGGGAGCGTGAACGTCACCGCGAGAGGGACCGGGACCGAGAACGGGACCGCGACAGAGAAAGGGAATACCGACATCGCTGAGGGAAAGGTGTGTACAAATCACAATTTTGTTTCTTGTCTTTTGCCTCTTTCTCTTTACCATTCCTTCCTCAGGGCCAGTCGCAGGCCTGCAGAGGAGGCTCGATAGCAGCTGGGTTACCAAAGGAGACGGTGGACCGAGCTGGGGTTTCATCTTCAATCTTCTCTGTATTCGTTATGTCTCCTCTCCTTGACTCTGTCCTTTAACGGTTGGACAAGATCTTAACTAAAAAAAAGAAAAGTGTATATGCCACCTTTCATTGATCGCCCTCATAGGGGAGGACACAGGGAAAGGGGACATAAGGACTCAAAGAAAGCCTTTTGAAATGTAGCCTCCAGCTAGCCCAAGGTAGGTTTCAGGTAAGACATCTTCTGGTTTGTGATCATCTGTCAGTGATGTGTGTGTGTGTGTGTGTGTGTGTGTGTGTGTGTGTGTGTGTGGATGGGTGTGTTTAAACCTGCTGGTCTCCCTGAAACATTATGGTAACAGGGATCATGCAAGAATGTTTTTTACTTTTAACAAGTGGTTGAAAAACAATGTTTTATGTTGAATTGAGAGGTTTTGTGTGCATACTTTGTTGTATGTTTGACTTTTGGTGTTCTGGGTTTGTCATTTAAGCCTTGAAAGTAATTATCTATATACTATGCAGCAGTTATCCTGTCATAGGGTGTTCCGTCAAGGCCCAAATAGATTGTCATTGTGATTTTTGTGAAGATGAACTTGCCAATACTGTGAAATTTACCTTAACATAATAATTCTAAAATATACTGAACTGCCTCATAGATTTTTGTTGTAAATTGTGGACACCTATGACAGAATTTGACATGAAAAGTTAAAAGTTTTTCTATTTATGTGCGGCATTTAATACTTGAGCTGAAATTTGTCCGTTTCTTTTTTTAATTTTGTTTTATTTTGCTTAATCGATGCATAAACATAGGTTGATTTAAAAAATATGTTGGTGTTTAATGCATTTGCCGTAAGATCAGAAATCTTGAGGCCCAGCATGAGTAACAATGCATTGCAATGCTTTTATTTAAAATGCAAAAAACACCTAGTAATTAGTGAATTATATGAAAAATTGGGTTATTGACAAAATACTGTATCAGAAACTAAAATGTAGCTAATAATTAATTTATAGTGTGGAAAAACTATTGTAATGTTCTGATATAATCCAAATTGACTTCATGTTGAACATTTCTATTAATTGATTATAGATACAGTTGAATATTTTTATGCGGTAAAGTCCCAACTGAAATCATAGTGTTATTGTGATGTATTTGCATCTTCACTTGTTGTATTGGTCCAGCATAACGCTAAAGTTATTACTTGCGTACTTCAGACAAAGGCTTTATCCATTATCAAAAATGGCTTGTATTATTGTTCGTACTATAAATAGGAACTCTAAGAAAGGAATCTATCCAATAATATTAAATAGTATTGTGAATGGGGCTTGTCATTAATCTACGTCTCTTAGTTCCCCTGTCCAACATATACCAGAACGTTGTCAAGTAAGATATTATGTATCTTTGAAACTGACAATGTTCGTTGTAAAATTGTGTTCTCGGTCTGATTATCTATGTTATTTGTATGTTATATTGTAGCTCAGAGGTTCTAGCAGTCTTTAGACACGACTGCATTATTATGGCTAGCTTGATTTCTACTCCAAGGGTAATTCCTTGATATTATTTAGGTCAGTCTTTGTAAATTTATAGCGGTAATGCTACATATACAAGGGTCCGTCACAGCGTGACATGCATTTTTATAGATTCATCAAATTGTCAACATTTCTGGTTCTTGTCAGTGAGGACTAGTTTTCACCTGTTAGTTAGTAAACGTCTAACAGTCTAAATTACATAGCTGTGACAAAGTAAAGCCTATGGGCTTACCATTTCTGATTTGAATTTCTGAAAGGATCTAAGATCGTGGCTTGCCTTTAGAATTGTATTTGATGAATACTTACTGGTTTTTTTAAGTAATTCATCATCTATATTTTCTAAATGGAAATTTGGGTTATATGAATCTTTACTACTTTGCACTTGAAGTACAAATGCTTTGAATGTACAACTAGTGGTTGGTACAGCTTGGTTAACTGACTTGTTCTCTGGTTTAAAATTATTTCCAAATATGTCATGATTTTTTGCTTAATAAACAGACTTCTTAATTTATATGCACAGGTTACAATTTCTAGTTTCCAAATGCTTCACAATGTCAAATGACATTCCTGCTTTATACATGCACTTGGTGATATGTTATAGTTGGTTGAGTGAGTGCTTTCTATCTGTAATCTCAGTCTATATAGGGGCAGAACGACACTTGCTGATATTAGCCCTGGTTGAAGGCTACCCTTTGTCTTCCAAAAGTGGAAAAAAACAGAGTGAAGGGAGATTTGTTTGCTTGCCGCTTTTGGCCTTGTGTAGTGGCAAAGGACGTTTTTTTAAATGTTTATTTGTTTGGCAAATCATCTACTGTACACTATGATTGGGGCTAATTTATTCTCTTTCTGCCCAAATATAAGACTCAAGTATGTCGTTTTTGCTCATGGATTGTGAAAAAAACTATTGCTGCCTACCTATGCCACTTTGTTGTGTCCAACGATGTTTTAACATTGTTTTGTTTACCCGTATAGCTATGTAGGAGCCTAGAGGTCAGTGTATGCTTATTCTACAGAAATGACTAGCTATCTTTCCGGTCTGTAGGTTTCTGTCGTGAGCAGTGCTGGTGACCCTAACACAATTAAACACATTTCTTGCCCTAGTTTTTGCCAGGTTCAAACATGAGATTCAAATTATTGTTGAGTCTCAGGCAGAGATTTATTCAAAATTTTGCAATTGCTTCCATTGTTTAATTATTCACAAATTGGATTATGCATTAGTTTGCATTATACAAAGTGCTCATTGCCAATATAAATAACTTTGCTTTGCTTTGAAAATATGTTATGGTTTGATTCTAAGCAGCAGCAGATTTTTTTCTAGGATATATTTATTGGTTCCAATGCTCTAAGTGAACTGAATCTAACTTCTAATCAAGTATTTTAAAATAATTTGTATGCAGTTTGAGCCTGGTTTTGGTTTTCACCATACATTTTTCTTGTGTTGGAGTTATAACTCATTGACAGTGATTCATGGCTTCATATCTTGTGTTCAAGTACACAATGGGTTAAGATCATCACTACTCCTACACAATGTGAAATCAGGGTGGTTATTAATGGGTTGTTTTTAAAATCGACAGTTTAAAATGGCTTTACTCAGGGTATTTTGCCACTAATCTAAATTACTACTAGCTGACATTACTCATTGCCATTCTTGTAACTTTTTTTTTTTTTTTGCCGATTCTGGGTAGAATCTCAGAAAACGTGAATTTTTGCTAAACCAGCAGAATCCATTGGTAGTTCCAACTGCACTCAATTGAAATTGCTAATCATTTCAGACATTTCTGACTGTTTTCTTAGTAACCAGAAGCCTAGCATAAAAGATTGTGGTGTGGCCTAAGAAGTGTCATGGAACACAATTTCTTTAATTATCCACTACATGAAATACAATTAATTTACTCATAAAAAGCATTTGAACCTGGTTTTACATTGGATTGGAGAAATGTATATTTTGACTACACAGTCACTGTTTGCTATGTCGAATTGTGCATGCATATTGTTTACATTTGTTGTCCTATTGAAAGTATTAGTTTAAAATTATATTTCTACTGGTGTTCCTTGCTTTACTCACACTCCCTTTATAGATCTGAATCAGTATTACAAAGCTCCTTCTAGTTCCTATACCTAAATAAGTTACTCCAATACAGTCCTGTGTGATCTGTCATTTAGGCCTAAACAAAGCTACTCTGATATAGCCTTATTAGAACTATAACGAAAAGTGAAGGAGGGGTTTTAATAAGGAAACAATTTAATACTTAGTTTTCACCCTTCTCATCTCCTCTAAATTCACCACCATTTTTGCTGCTGTTAAAAGGTTTCTATATTTCTACTGCAGTCATTTGTTTGTAATTATGTCATTGTGGCTAAACCCATCAATAGTAAATACATTTACAGCTAATTAGGCTATATAAGCCACATGCTTGTTCAAATTGAGGACTAGCATGCTGGCCCTCCAGAAAATCTAATGGAACCTCGCTCTTTCAAACTTGGAAACTGAAGAAACTAACATAGCTAATCAAAAATGGCACAAAAAAAAAACAAAAAAAACATTTAAATCTATATATTCTTAACTATGAATTTCTAAATACGTTTAACATGTAGGTGCCATTGTGCATGTTTCAAATTTCTAAATTATGTTCCAGCAGTTTTGACAAATGTCAATAGTTCTGACTTTGTAGTGTCTATGAACTTCTAGTTCTGGGAGATTTGGATAAGTGAGGTTCTACTTAAATTAATTGTTAAGGGAAATAAAGGTATGACAGAAAAGACTAAGAACACATGCAAAACCACTAGTCGGGTTTACTTTCCCCATGATTTTGGCCATCCATAGAACTCTTTCAAGTGTACTCTGGCTAGAGCTGTCAGTCTCAGTACCTGCATGACTTGGTTTGTGTCACTTTGTGATCGTAGCTTAGTCCTAATGATGTAATAAAAAAGAAAAGAAAAAAGAAATCCACTGTTTGTTGTTGGGCTGCCCCGAACCAAATTCCACCCTCCGTTTTGACACCTTTTCAGCTTATGGAGGAATGAGGACAAGGAGGAAGGATTTCAGTGTAACATCAGCCAGCTCGTTCAACAGGAGCTCCATCTTCTCTCCTTCACCCTCCTCCCGCACTATGTCGTTCTGTCTAGAGCCAGATGATGGGCAGCCCCTCACCTGTTTGGCTGTAGTTCTGTAAGCTTCTATACTCATGGTAACTATGGTAATTAAAGAGAAAACTCGTGAAGACAGCTCTTTTTTTATTTTCATCGTTTTATTTGACATGAGGAAAATAATTACTTGTGTGATGAGGTTCCACTTTTTCGGAAGTAAATATAAATGTTAAATTGCCTGCTCTATCCAAAAAGAAAACTACATTGAGACGTAAAAAACAAACATATTTTTGACATTCTATAATGTGTACATTTGTCAGTTTAGTATTGTTGTTTTTAGAAAACGTCTGGCCACTTTTCCTTTTATTTTATTTCCTGCTCGTGTCCTCTCTTTTTCTAGTTAGCATAATGTTTGTAAATGTTTCTGATGCTTTTGATGATTAAACTAGATTGTGTTGTAATAAACTGTTTACTGGGGTTCACACTTTATGCTCTTGAAGTTCTCAAAAAGTTTCTCATTGACATAAAATGTGTATCTATTTGTGCATTTTCTTCCTACTGATTGTTACCCGAGTGTTTCTTAGCTGTACTCGTAAGTTGCAAGCTGTTTTTATGTTGCCATCTTGTTCACTACCAAATTTTAATACCATTAACCAGAATAATGTTAAATTGCTAAGTAAATCCATTAGTTTTATTATTTAATGCAATTAATCTCATTAGTATTTGTACATTTCTTAAATTCCATTTGTGCCGAGTTGAAATCTAATTGGGCTATGTAACCATTGCATTGTACTTGTATGCAGTCCAAATTGTCATTGCTGGTAATTGTGGGTCATTTGTTTGATTCATGGCCAGTTTCTGAAGTACCACGGGCATAGTCAGTCATCTGTCTGTTTTTGTTTTTTGTTTTTATTTTTTTAGCTTGTAGGACAAAAACAACATTCCTAATGCCTTTGTAATGTATTAAATCTCAATCTACCGTTGAAATTTAGTTGAACATTTTCAAAATGATATATATATAATTTACACATTTTCAAAATTATATATATATTTATAATTTACACATTTACAAATACACATATATACACACATAGAACACACACAGAACTTAAATTAAGTTAATTATTGCCAATTTTAAACCGAATCTTAATGGAATATGTAATCCCCTAATGTCATTGTAGTAATACCACCCTCATTCTAAAATAAGTAATTTCAGACTACATTTCTTATTCGGTGTTACACTTGGATTTGTTTAAGGCTGGCTTTAGACGGGAGTCCAAGAGCTGGGATGTATTGTACGTTTTCCATATTCAGTTTTAAACGTATTAGTTTCTTATACGTTTCATGTTGTTGATGCTTGGTAACAGCTTAAAAGCGTATGTTATTTTTATCTTTCCGAAGTGTAGATATGACAAGTCAAGGATCTTTCCAAGTATTACGTTTTGGTTTTGTCATTAACATTCATATTCAAGACAACTGGGAAACTTGGGAGATGTGAAAGTCCTTATTTTATAAATTAAGTACTTTTAATTAGGTGTTAAGTGAAGTGCCACATCCCCTGAATTTACAGTGCTTTTGGATCCATTATTTTGATTTCACCTGCGTTCAGTGAGTGACACTCCATGGTGTATATCTGTAATTATTGTTGATAACCAATTTGTTGAAGCCTTTTTAATTCTTAGCATTTTCTTAACGCAGTATATCTGCACTTAGAGACCAGGGTTTAGATCATCATTATGCAAAAGGTATTTTAGAATTGTCCTGTTAGAATTGGTCCTATCACTGAGGTGTTCATTTGTTATTCTTTACTCTTTAAGTTGCATCTACAATGTTTACGACTACCAAAAATACGTTGCAGCTTGAAATCTTATGTTTGACTGTCCTGTAGTTTCAGTTCTTGTATTAGGACTGAGAATAAAGTTAGCATTCTTTGATATTCAAAGAAATATGCCTTTGTGCACTGTAAAGGGACATTGTCACCTTTTCATATGTGCACAAGGTTTTGCCAGTGTAAAATTCATGCCACTTGAAAGATGAAGGTATACTTACTGTATAAGAAAATTTCAAGGTAAAAAAGTTTGGACCAATATGGATTTTAAATTTGAAAGAAAATTATGTTTTGTACATTGGCTTATTCAATGCATTTGTGTTACTGGTTGGATATCAACCCACTGTGTAGGTATATTAATCTGGCCCTTTTTCTGAAACATTTTCCCAGTTGAAACAAACCTTTCCATATGTAACAGTTTTTTTGTTTTTAGGGCCTTGCGCATTTCAATGTCTCAAAAATGAGATGTTTCCTTTTTTGGAAATAGTCTGCACTTCCACAAGCAATGTGGCTACATCCAGCAATAATAATAATAATGGGAGCTAATTTTTTTTAAACAGAATATCTAATGTTAATATTTTTGATGCCTTGATCTAAGGCAAACCATATCGGTATGCAATTGCTTTTCGGTTCACATGGTCTTCTAAGAACTTTAGAAACAAAACAAACTTAACACTGACCAGTAAAAGCTATGCTTGTTTTGTTGTAGGCTGGTTTCTGCTGTTTTTGTATACTCTGCCTACGTGCTTTAAATCTGGATTTGGCTAGACTTGGCTTGAAAGACAGCTCTAGTGGCATCAGATTAGCAAAGGATTTTCTGTCCCTGCATTTTTCTGATTCTATTTCACAGCTCAGAAGGTAAGTGTTGGATTCAAGCCGTCTACTGCAGAGCGTTTGGTTTGGGGTGGGCTCTTCAGTGCTTAGCTAAAGTCGCATGTGGTTTCAGAGTAGTCAAGGGAGTAATTTGCTGGGCCTAATTAAGGTTGACTCCAAATCATAAAATAGGAAATTGCATCAGATACACATCATTATTATGGACAATACCTTTTCAACGTTAGTAACCTCGGTGAAATAAAAATGTGTAAATTTTATTGTAATTAAAAGCCTATATTATAGCCAACAAATAATTGTATAAGTGTTTTTCTTTTATGAACATGGTAACTTTCATGACTAAATACAAATTTTTACTTTAGTTCATATTGCACATAAAGGATAGGTTTCAGTTTAATTCGGGCAAGATATCACTTGTGAAATAAGGATATTTATATTTGGACATTAACTTAAACTTATAGGCTATCTAAATCCGTATTTTCAATGTGGACAAGTTTGATCACAAATAAACACGATTCGATGACAATAACGACTTAATTGTTGCCTCTTTTGTGATGAGCATTGATTAGCCTGCTACCAATAATTATACCTTTATGTTATGCTGTGAGCGCTCGATCGCGACGCATTAGTTAGTTTTGCACAGGGTACTGACTAAACCTTCCCCCATATTACTTACGCTAAGATTCAGAAATATACATTCATACATGTTGAGTTGTGTAGTGGTAAAATGTTAATATATAATATTGCCGATACTAGCGTGACGTTTGTATACCGCCGTTTAGCCACATGGAACTAAGACGTTACGGAATGTTTCATCGACCGATTGCGATGTAACTCTTATGACCTAACTTCCGCTCACTTGTTCAGTGTTGCTGGTGTAAAATGGTGTATTAATCGCTTTGATGGCACGACTATCACATTTTGATCGAGGAAACTGCACAACAAAGCCCCGCAGAGATAAATAAGGGCTTGATAACATAATATACGTTCTATACTATGTTCAAAAGGATGGCTGAATTTGGTCCAGATTCCGGGGGGCGAGTGAAGGTAGGCGGCAGACTCCATTCATTCGCGTTGGTAACTGATGAACTAGTTGCTACTGATTGTGCCAGTTATAGGAAAATAACATTTAAACGCGAGCTCGTTTCTTGATATACTAATATTACGGGGTGGAGCTAAACTCAACCTAATTAAAAGACCGATTAGAAGTTATTACACAGTTTTTGAAATGTATTTTCAACGTGTACCGCAGGGTGTAACAATCGTGAAGCCTATCGTCTTCGGGAACGTTGCCCGGTATTTTGGCAAGAAGAGAGAAGAGGATGGTCACACACACCAGTGGTCTGTTTATGTCAAGCCTTACAGAAACGAGGTATGCATGTGTTCCTCTTTCTTAAATTGATTTTGTGATATCAAAGATGAGTAGACCTTGAAGTACGGATTTACATGGCAATGTATTCCAGGATATGTCAGCATACGTCAAAAAGATACAGTTCAAGCTGCATGAGAGCTACGCTAACCCCTTAAGAGGTCAGTTGGTGTCAGTTCAGCACTTATCATAGACATTGGGTCTATAGACTGAATGCACACTGAATGGTACATTCTTTCTCTGTTTCAGTTGTTACCAAGCCACCCTATGAGATCACAGAGACTGGCTGGGGCGAATTTGAGATAATCATCAAGATCTTTTTCATTGACCCCAATGAGAGACCGGTGAGTGACACTACTTTCACATTTCCTTCACAACAATATTTTGCCTTTAGTACTTCCAGTCACACACACTTTCATGGTTCCGTTTTATATGAGAGTTGCATTTTTCCAGAACACTCACCACCTAGAAAAGTATGTTCTCAATAGTATATCCCTCCAATGTTATCTGTTTGTTGCAGGTGACCCTGTATCACCTGCTGAAGCTCTTCCAATCAGATTCCAGCGCTATGCCCAAGAAAACGGTCGTTTCCGAGTTCTATGATGAAATGGTGACAGTTTTACTTGAAAACTGAGTATTTACACTACAATATCCCGCTGCGACTTAATTAATTCAGGCAGACTAATCAACTGTTCTGTATGAGCTGTCTAAGAAAACTAAGTATATACGTACTTGCAAGTTGCTCTCTATCTGTCTCTAACGACTCATGCATGTGTGTATGTGGAAGAGTGTAAGAGGTGGATAGGTAAAACCCGTGTTGTCCTCTCTTCAGATCTTCCAGGACCCGACAGCCATGATGCAGCAGCTGCTGACCACTACTAGACAGCTTACATTGGGGGCCTATAAACACGAAACTGAGTGTATGATTCATACACACATGCACACGGGGGCTACACACACACAAGAAAGTGTCTAACATTTTCACACAAATGCATGTACACATTTGGTGGCTACCAACACAACACAGACATCGGGGTCACGGTATTCCTACAATGTATTGTACTTGTATGTCTGCCTCTCCATGTGAGGTCTGTTTGAATTTCTCAGTCTGATTCAGTGTACCTTTATTAATGTCTTTGTGTGTTTGATATAGTTGCAGAGCTGGAACTGCGGACCAGGGAGAAATTGGAGGCGGCAAAAAAGAGAACGAGTCAAGAGATTACTGAGCTAAAGGACCGACTAAAATCCAGCAGAGAAACCATCAACCATCTGAAGACAGAGATTCGTAAACTGGAGGAGGATGACCACAAAGACCACTGAAACACACACAGATGTGGATTTAAATGGAACAACAAAAAACAACATTGCCAGCCGTTTTTGATCATGTTTTACATTGGTAACTTTAAACTTGTCTCTGCTGTCACATGTTCACTGTAATCATTTTTTTCAAGACAGTTCTGAATGTGAATAGTTTGGTTTTGTATCTAATGTTTTATATAAAGTTAATTTGTAGACGTAAACCAAATGGTCTGTGTTTTCTTTGCTCAGGTGCCAGGCACAAATGATTAGGCTAAACTGAGAACGTTTCTAAAATGTGTTTAGCTCATTCGCTGTAATCACCCATCTTGCATATTTCCATTGAAAGTAAAGTGAATAATACACTTCGGTTGTTTGGCTTATTACACAGTGAATTTTAGCTTGGCTTTAAGTTGCACGGCAGGCGTCGCACTCAACCATAAGCATTAATCAAGCGAGCAGGCAGCAGACACCCACTCACACTACTAGTAGTAGTAGTAGTAGTAGTAGAAGTAGTAGTACTACTACACTCTAGGTGCGACTGGAATTTAACTAGCCTAGTGGGAGTCTGAAATCTGAGCGAAAGTGCAGGCAGGAAAATAAGCAAGTAGGAAATAGGCTAACATAGCCGACAAGTGACAGTTTACTCAAAACACTGGATCTGGGGTTACGGTTACTTGGCGTTTACCTGGGTGAGTATTAAATTAGTTTTAACCGACGTCCCTTGGTCAGTAGATAAAGTTTGCATACAGTCAAGTTAGCCAACTTTAGCGCTGATTGAGCCACATAACGTAATTCAACCGATCAATGTGATTTGCGCGGCTAGCTGGTTAGCGTAGTCAAATAACTTCAGGTCAGCTTGCTAACTTAGCTGACTCTTAACGCTTAGTTAATCATAACGTGTAAATAGCATACACGCAAACGTTGAGGTTAGCGTTTAAAGCTTTGGCTCAATAACGATACTGGACGTGTTGGTGCTTCTTACAGTTAACTCAGGCTCAGCTAACGCAAGCTAATTTAGCTAGCCCCTTCACTTCTTCGTCCAGGTTGACTAGCGTTCAAGAGGCCAGCTTTATTTTCATGTAGCCTTGCCTTGGTTCGTAGTTAACGTTAGTTTGTAACTTACACGTACAATTCAGTTTTTTTATTTCATTGGATTGATGATACAAAGTACAAAGTATAAAAATGCTACATATTTAAAAAAAATGTAAACTTCGATCTTCGAAGTTAGAGGTGGGGAATAGGTTGTATTGTAAAATATTGGAAGCCATAAGTTCGAATCATTGTCATTAAAAATGTCATTCAAGACACAATTTAAAGAGCGCACAAAAAGACAGGCAAGCAAGCCAGTTTGCAGGCGACGAGATTGACAAGCAAATGCGGGAAGATGTGCTTAGCAGTTGGTGTTCTCTCGAACTCTTTCATAGTTAATCTGATAGTACAAGGCTACTATCCAATTTAACAAATTGCTTTTTTAAAGCAGTTTTTCAATTGGAATTTCGAAAAAGGGGGGAATAATAGACCATTTAACGTCACAGACCATCAGTTTATAGGTGATATATGTTTTGGCACCCATACACTCATTGCCATGGAGTCCAAATTATTCTGGAAATGTCTCTCCAAATGTGCTAGTATACAATGCTACCTTAATTAATAGATCAGTCATGGTGGTTTGAGGCAACTGGTACGTACTACTCTGTGGCTGTTTCAGTAGGTGCACATTACAGACCAAACGTCCAGTGTTGTCACCCCGCCAGATGATACAATTTCCTAGGCTTTGGTGACAGGCTAATTAGTAGGACTTAATTAAAAACATATGTCTGCCTCTACTAGTACTTGTGAACAAGGTAAACAATGTCAGCACGTTTCACAGGAATTCTTGGATAGGTCCTAGTTCTAGGATATTTGTTAAAGCTAAAAATGCATGTGGCTTGATGCATGTGGCAGTGGCTTCATGCAGCAGTGTTCTACATCAAATTAAGTCACTATTGCAAGATGAATAGGATTTATTTGAAGTTAGCATGAGTTCATCCCATTGTAGAATTTATATTTCTGACCGAATTTGAGAGGTGAGATTTGTGACGAAAGTAGGCTCATTCAGTTGTGCTAGATGAAGTCTGCTATTGGTCATTGTGTTTAACTTATGCTACCAATTTAACTTTAAAATCCAATCCCCTGGAAATGGGAACTAATCGGTTCCTACATCTCACTAATAAAGACAGGTTTTACCTGCATATTAAAAAAACCTGGAGGGGCTGCAAGGCTGCTAATTAGAATATTAGGAATAAACAATGAATAATGTCAGTTGCACCAAAACTTGTCTTTTTTGACAAGGAATAAAAAGCATATGACGGTTTAGTGTGTCTGTGTGCATGCATACACACGCGGGAGTGTGATGAGCAGCCTGGCTGCTGCTCCGTAGGCTACATTCCACACACCCTGATGAGATGATAACCATGACACACACCCACACGTAATGCACACTCACCATGCACTGTGAAATGTGTTACATATCCTCTAAACCAAGTTTTCAACACACAGGAGTTATTTGAATTTGTTGAATTTAACCGCAACTTTGCAAAGCGTCCCAAAACTGTCCGAACATATTATGCCCTAGAGTAGACAACCTCCCTGATACAATCTTCTGAAAACAACATACCATGAACATAAGTGTATATAACAGGATTGGTACATTTTAGGGTTAAAGATGGAGCATGATATACTAGGCCTGTACCTTATTTGGTTTGTTTATTTTACTTTTACGCACGATAACCTGATAACACTTGCATTTTCTACTGGTCTTGTGGAGGAATGTTGTGAATTCATATCACGGCTTGGCGCAATTAGCCTATTTTTCCTGTGTACACGAACATTTCTCTTAATATTGGCCAAACGGGAGGTAGTCACTAATAGAGATGGTAAAAATACAAAGAATTGGGATAAAGGGACTAAGGGTAGCTGTGGATTGAGGAATCTTAATAGAATCATTGCAATCTCAATCTCTCTTACTGTCTGTAAGTCAGTCAGTCTTCCACCCCCAGCATTCCTGCCTCCTCTTCTCACCCTCCTCGTTCTTATCTCATGTTGTCGTTTATCATCTTTCTCACTCCACCCCTCCATCATCTGTCTCTTATTTGAGTTGATCTGAATTGGCCTCTCAATAAGGCATCGTGACTTTTTTCTCATAACGGTTTTGTGTACTTGGATGGTGTTGGTTTATGCTGTGGGGAATGTTTTTACTCTGTCTAAAATACTTTGCTTTTTCCTCCCAGCTGTTTGCAGAAAGTGTGTTTTGGTCATTACACGATGATGCACTGGTTGTTGCCACGATGACACAGTGAAGTGTGTGGGTAAGTCTCTTTTGTAATTTGATGACACATTGAACAGTATCAGCATGGATCTGATTGCTATATTTCCCTCTAGGTAGTGGGAAACGAGCGGAAGAGTTTGATGGGTGTGCAGAGGTGAGTTGGCCATCTGTTGGCCACCACTTTTCCAAAGAGTGTAAACACCACTAATGCATGTTTTTGTAGTATATACTGTATGTTGGAAACAAAAAGGCTGTTAAAATGAGCAGAAACATCTGAAATACGTATTTGACAAAGGACCGGAAGAAAGCAGCCAATAACGGTGCTCTTACAAAATGGTCACCTTAGGTAAAAAGTAACGCCAGGGCCCGGTAACAAAATGTATGTGTGTGTTTCTGTCTTCCTGTTTATCCCAGGCCCCAGTGTTACCAGCGAGGGAGTCATGGGAAGCTCTTGTAGCTGCTCTGACAACCTTAACATCCCTGACAACCAGCTGCAGCGCTTTAAGGTATCTTCCCCCAGTATACGTGTGTCTGTGAGATTAAGTCATAACTGAAAAAGGTTACTATGCAAGATCAGTGCTGCTCCTCTCTCAATCAGTATATTGTTCACTGTAATGCTCTGTGTGAAATGTTTTCCTTTGGCCAGTTTTCACTGTGTGTCAATTGGCAGCAATTTAATTGTCTTTGATCCGTACTCAAAGTACTGACAGAAGAGCTATTGTGTGTGTGCGCGCTTTCTTAGGTGATCAACGTGGATGATGATGGCAATGAGCTAGGCAGCGGGGTGATGGTGCTGGAGGAGGAGGGGCTTGTGCTACACACACCCCGTCGCCACGACATCACCTGGCCCTATGCCTGTCTCCGTCGCTATGGTTATGACTCCAACCTCTTTTCTTTTGAGAGTGGACGGCGCTGTCAGACTGGCCATGGTAACCACAGTACTCTCGCTCTCCCAGTAACACACCCCTCGGACAACACTCTGTCTCTGTGTATCTAGCTCCACCTTCTTTCTCTTATGGTATCTCTTAATGATGCTGTTTGTATATGTCAGTTCAATACAGTGGTCAACCTTTTCAGCGTGGTGTGTGTGTGTGTGTGTGTGTGTGTGTGTGTTTGTGTTTTCTGGCAGGTATATTTGCCTTTAAGTGCCTGCATGCTGAGGAGCTGTTCAACCAGTTGCAGGACATCATGTTCAGCCATAGCTTCAACATAGTGGAGAGCGGACTGGAGATCACGCTTCACTCCACACACACCCCCCGCACCGGTGAGAAAACACACTACACACTAGTATTATACCTATTGGAACCAGAACATGTACGCTGCACACATACACACACAAACGTGGTGTGTCCAGTCAGGATGGAGAGTCAGGATCTCATCAGTAAATGTAACAACTTGTTGAAGTCAAACTAATATCAAAATATTCACAAAACAAAAGTGGTGAAGTACCCAGTTTGCATTTGAAAATTGCTGTCCATACAAATACTGTAGATAATAAAGCAAGCTTGTGTAGGATTTGATCCTGAATGAGCAGTCAAATGTTCAATATTTCATATGTATCAATGTTAAAGCGTTCAATGTAAACCAGCTAGCTTGAGTAAGGCTTACTGCAGAACACTCACTCGATTTTCTCCCCGTTATGCGACCCTGCACGTACACTTTTGAACACACATTAGTGAGGTAGCATATCCCACACTCGTGACAGCACAAACTCACACACACTATGCAATCCTGTGGACACAAACATGCAAACCAAGTACAGGATGCATCCAAATGCATTTAGAAGGCATATTGCCAATGATGTTACCCCGCGAGGGTCCCTTCATGTCTGTGTGTGTCCTGCCAGCTCCTCCAGGCTACTCCGGTCCACCTGTAGCGTCCACCGATGGCCTGTCAGAGAGGTGTGGCCTCACCGCACCAAGCGAGGAACCGTCTCACCCTAGTCAACTGACCAGAGTTGACAGCTCCACGGGGACACCTTGTGGAGAGGAGGCTGCATTACCGTTGCTGAACGAGCACAGGGTGAGAACAAAAAAACATACTACTGCGGAGCGCAAGACAAACAACTTACAGACACACACACACACACACACACACACACACACACAGAGACTATTAGACAGACACTAACACATACACACGAACAGGCAGAAACAGACACACCTACAAACATACACATCCACACAGAGGTAGACAGACAGATAAATAGAGCCATACACAGACAAACACTAAGCTCTGGTGTCTTCCCACCTCTTTTCCAGGACCACATCTACATCAACACTTCAACCATTCAGGAACAGCCCACCCCTGACCATTCCCTTTTGGAGCCCCAGCAGGCTAATCCCCACAGCCTCTCTGCAGGCTCTAACAATAGCAGCACGGCAGCAGAGCTGGAGCCTCATGTGCTGCTGGAGCCTATGGGAGTGAAGTTTGTCCTGGGGCCCACCCCTGCTCAGAAGCTGCTGCAAGCCCAGGAGATAAGGGGGGAAGCAGCCAGGGAGGAGGAGAAAGAAGCCACAGAGGAGGAGAAAGATGCTGCTGGAGCTGGAGAGAGGGGCTTTGGATCAGGAGCTGGCTTGAGGCTTGAGGACCAAAAGGACAAAGCAGAGGGCACCGTAGAGCGGTCTGGAGCTCAGAGCAATGGGGCTGGGGCTGGGGCTGGAGATGGAGACAGAAACCCTGGAGCAGTGGCTGATGGGGTGGACAGCTCTGGAGCCATAGGGGATACTGGGAAAGGTACAACAGTTGAGGCTGGG
Organism: Galaxias olidus; assembly: GCA_026901105.3. Classification (NCBI taxonomy): domain Eukaryota; kingdom Metazoa; phylum Chordata; class Actinopteri; order Galaxiiformes; family Galaxiidae; genus Galaxias; species Galaxias olidus. The sequence goes on from JAPMUY010009585.1 coordinate 26,541, forward strand.
GCACAATCTCAGTCCACAGAGGCGAGGGCTGGGAATGGGTCTGAGACTGGACCTGTGAATGTGGATCATAGGGGGAGTGTGTGTTTAAAAGAAACTAGTGTTACTGGGAGAGAAGGTCCACACAGCTGTCTCTCTTTGATTTCAGGCGACTGTGATACTGGTTACCATAGTGATAAAGACATACCTCATCCTCCGCTACGGAAACCACCCCAACAACACAAAGGCACGTCCCCCAATCATATATTGACGCCAGCCCTTCAGGTCCCTGCCCTCCTGGACCCTGCTCCCTCTTATAACTCTAGTATCGCCTCCCACAACCACAATAACTCCTCCCACACTTCCAGTACCTCCTCGCCCAGTAATCTCTCCCAACGGCATAAGGCTTTGCTCAACTATGAGAATCTTCCACCCCTGCCAACTGTCAGGGAAACCCTAAACCACTTCTCTGCAGGGGAGGAAGATGAAGAAGAAGAAGAAGAGGAGTACGAAGAGGTGGGGGGTCTGAAGACTTCTGTTAATGGCTACCACCACCACCATGCTCTTCGCTGTCGTAGAGCTCCTCCCCGCCTCCCCCCTCTAGACCCGTTTCATAACTACATCAATACAGAGAATGTGGTTGGCCCTCTGAGTGCTAGACTAGACTCGGCTAGACTAGACTCGGCTAGACTACTCAGTGGTAAAACCCCCACCGTTTTCAACTTTGACATCAGGCCCCCGACGATGGGCTCCGGTGAGCTCAACTACATTGAGGTTGAGATGGAGAAGGATTCTGACTCCAATGGACAGCACACCCCCATGGCCCCCCTCATTCCCACTCTCTCCGCCCCCCTCCTCCCCCCTCAGACCCCCGGGCGTCGGTCAGAGCTCTACGCAGTCATCGACCTTAGGCGCACAGCCGCTATGTCCAGCCTACATCGGGCACAGCCACGGGACGACGGGACAGCACGAAAGACACGCCACAACAGTAGTACACGCCTGCCAATGTGACAGGAAACACACTCAAGTCCTGCTCATTTGACCTGGAACTACCTTGACAGACGTTGTTTCAGTCAAATTCATTGTCACATTCTTTCAAAGGTATAAAACAGCAACGATTGCACAGCTAATGCGCAGAATTCAAGTAGTTCTCGCATTGCGGTTTTACAAAAAATAAAAAAGTACTTTTAGATCCTTCATACCCATTCGGTGGACCAGTCCATACATTTTGTCTGAGGTTTGTTTGACTCAGAATTTTTTTTTTACGGTTACCGATTTTAGTAGCCGAGTTGGTGAAGCATCACGCTGACACCCTAAAAGGTTAGGCGTTAGACTTTGACTTGAGCCATCCGTACTAAATGTTTAGTATGTTCTTATGGTACGGTAAGTAGGGTAGGACAAACCAGGCCGCTTATATTTGTAGTGTATTTTTTTTTCGATTGCAATAATATAGGAATTTCAATAAGTGTGGATTGAACAAGGAGAGTGCCAAGATCCCAGTGCCAAATGTCTTTTCTGAGAGAATGATTGGTTTATGATATTCCCTGTTTGGTCTGATTTCTTCTCAGACATTTTAAAGCACTATTTACTGAGTTAAAAAACTTTTATTTTCTGTGTTAAGTGAATGCTGTGGCATTATATTTGCACATAGTTTATTGAAATGGATTTGTTGTCCTTTTTTACAGGTATATATTGATGAAAACATTTTTGAATGTTTGTATGTTTTATATATTTTTTGTATCTTTATCATTCATCATTTCATCAGTACCAACACACTTTAATATGTTAATTACTGTCCCACAGACTTAGGTTAAATTGTGAATGATTGTTATTCAATTTGATTATTTGTTTGCGTTAATCTGCCTTTATTTAGATAGCGGCTGGGGTTTGAACTTCTGATATAATTCACATTAATGTGGCCTAGCAAGTCAAATTGATCACAGAGATGTATTCATTTCAAGTTATAATTTAAGGCAGGTTGGTCCTCACTGCCAGCAACCTGTGTGCTTTGTTGTCTTGCCCATTTCAGTGCTAAGGGCGCTGGGACTGAGTGCTAATATGCTGATCAGACAGGCTGGTAGACCCTTAATTGGCTTTGCAGGTTACAGATTTTATGACAGCCTATTTCTGGAGATTAAGTTTTGTCAGTGCACATCATAGTACTCTTAGAATAAGTGAGGAAATCAAGACAGGAGTAAATTTTCCCGATTGTAGCAGAGACAGTGGGCTGCTATGCCAATCATATTCTGTGCCTGAGCATTACAATAAACAAATAATGAACGTGAGCTGGCTAAAGTGTTTAACTAAAAAGATAAATTCTTTATTAAGGCACATAATTGTTTTATTTATCACATATAACTAGTAATCAGACTAGTCTAAAACGACAACGAAAAAACGAATGTTGGTCTATACACAACAGTTTTAATAGCCTCATTTACTTTTATAAAATGAATCTGCAGACGGATACATTAACGGAGATGAGCCCGAGTACTGTTGTGTACTGTAGACCAGATATATGGAACATAGGCCGCCCAGCTTTGATGTTGTGCAAGGTATAGCCAAAATGAACCTTACCATCATGGCCGTTTACCCTTACGGAGGCTTAGAATTCCTCAAGCCCGACACAGCTTTAAGTAATGACATTTTTATAGGCGGTGGTTGCATAATCAAAACTAAGCAATGGGTGTTTTCTGTAAACCTATAAAGTTCGTATCTCTTCTGTTGATCCTGATTAAGAAAACAACACTTTGCCCAAGTGGTTGCCATAATTTGAAGTTTTATCGGTCAAGTACCTGGAACACTGCAGTCAAAAAGTGCAACTGTACAAGGTAAGGTGCATTTAACTCTCATTTGTTAGCTTTTAACTTCACACCTGTACAGGTTTTGGGTGTTGATACAATGATTGGCTTTTTAGATAGCCTGCTATCGTACGAGGTAGCCTCGCCCTCGGTTCGAACTAGTACGGACTAAACAAAAGTCAAATTTTGGCCACTAGTCACATGATCAGGGTTTACCCCACCGACTACGTCAGACAGATTACTCATCAAGTCATTCTAGTATGGGCCACTAGGATATTTTAAAATTGTGTTCTCTCGAATAAACGATGGTACTTCAGGGGTGAAAGCAATTGACAAAAAAAAAACTGATAAAATGTTGGTTCTGTAATCCCGAACCTGCTATCAACTTTCGAGACGGACGACGTTTGAATTATAATTCCCATCACAGGAGAAAAGTATTTATGTTGTCCCAAAATACATTTGGGATTTGTTTCATATACGTACGGGACTCATTTTTATACATTTACGAAATGACGATTGGTGGCCGATCTATAGGCTAGTAGTAGTATTAGTAGTTGTACTGTCTGTAACACTGTAAAATTACTTAGTGTACTAACTGCAACGCTGCAGTCGTGCCTCCCTCCCTCACCGGCTCAGCAACACAACACAAGACAGAGACCATGCAATGTGACGCGTGACGGTAAACGGTTGGACTACGTTAGTGGTTTATTTTCAGGTACGATTTATTTTTACCTAGCTAACATTACAGTCCCAGGTGACAGTTGACTTTTCGACGTGCGTTATACGGCTGTCACCGATGTGAAGTAGTGCAAATGCCTGTGTATTGGCGCGAGATTAAACCACAGGTCTTTCAAACTGCTTAATCGGTTGACATAATGTTTTGATTGTCGCGATTAACGAAGGAGCGTTGTTACTTGTTAGACGTTATTTTTAGGATTTAAAGGAAAATAAAGTCTAGCCCGAGCGGAGTGCCCAAAACAAAAAAGGTTAAACGGGGACAAATACGGCTAATTTGCCAAACAAGCTAGGCCTTAAATTCTTGTGGGGGTGGTTGCAGTTTATTATGGTTTATCAAACCGGAAACAGTCCGGGGAGGCAGCAGAAAAGGTGTCAGTATATTTGTCACCTTTTCTTTTTTTGCCTGCCTAGGAAGGCGTGTGTGTGCTCAGTGTAACTCTTCAGTGCTATGGTAGTGGGCTATCCAATAAGTGCAGGAAGATTGGAAATTATCGTCTTATTGGGTGCTTATGTATGGGAGCCATTTAGTTTGAGAGTATAAAAGGGTCACACTTGAGCCATTGTATATTGTTCTAACCTGTGTTTGTATGGGATGCATGTTTAGGTGGAAAAGTGTACAGCAGCCTATGGCAGCCTCAGCGGACAGGACAGTTCTGGAGGAGAGGAGGGGTTTAGTAGAGGACCAAGTCAGACTACCCAAAAGGGAAACAGTGAAGACAGGTAATGTATAAAGGCTGTACTTCTCAGTGAGTTACCTAAACGGGTTATCTCGTTTAACTCTAAAATCTACACAATATTGGAACTTAATTGGTTGAAAGTCCGGAATTAATTCATTGTTGTGCATGTGGACCTGGTGGCACATTTTTGATGGGGAAAAAATAACAAAAGCCTAAACTTTAAAGGTCATTTATTTGGAGATTTTCAAATTCTGAAGCATACATTTTCTTCAAAATGTCATGTATAGTTTTTAAGAGTTCAGAGTTAACGTGAGCCACTATGTCTTCATGTTTGAAAAATCTGCTTATTTTATTAGGAATTATTATTTGCATGGGTTTGTAGACTTAAAAGGTTTGTATTGATTTTTTAGAAGCTTTTAGGGAATATATTTTTGAAAAGTGATAAATATTTAATTAATATACACATTAGATTTTCTTTTATGTTTTTTAACAAATCTTTACAATTGTCTTCTAAATTTAAAAAAATTTGTAAAAAATAAAATAATCCATAACTAACTATGCATCAGGTACTCCTTCTGACGTCCAACCCCAGTCCCCTGGTGAGAGCAGCCTGTCGTCGCCGAGATCCTTCCGGCTGGATTACCGTCTGGAAGAAGAGGTGACACGGTCATGTCGAGACAAACATGGCCGGTGGGCCAACCCATGGCCAAATTGGCAGTTTCCTTCACATGCAATGCTGTTACGCTTCGTCCTTATGGACAAGGACCACAGTAACGTACCTACCGACAAAGAGGTAATCAGTGAGAGATGCACACAGGAAATAGGACGGTGGACTATTTGAGTGTTGGTTGGTTGAATCATATAGGCTAGATATTCTACAGATCTTTCTACAGCCGAATAACATGTTTATTTCTCTCTCTCTCTTTCTCCCATGCAGGTTCTTGACAGGGAGCTCCCTGTTATGGAACCCTACTTTGTCAAAAACCCTGTACTGACCGGACAGACAGCTACTGGTCCTGTATCTGGTTCTAGTGGTTCTAGTTCCAGCGGTCTTAAGGTCACGTGGTTGGGTCACGCCTCGGTGCTTGTAGAAATCGACGGTCTCACTGTCCTAACCGACCCCATATTCAGCCAGCGGGCCTCGCCGGTCCAGTTCATGGGGCCCAAGCGTTACCGAGGGCCGCCCTGCACCGTGGACCAGCTCCCACGCGTCGATGTCGTACTCATAAGCCACAACCATTACGACCACCTGGACGCTGGCACGGTGGCCAGCCTCAACAGTCGTTTTGGCACCGCACTGCGTTGGTTTGCCCCGATGGGGCTGCTGCCGTGGCTGCAGAGGAGTGGCTGTGAGAACGTCATTGAGCTGGATTGGTGGGAGGAGAACTGTGTTCCCGGGCACGATGACGTCACATTCGTGTGTACGCCAGCTCAGCACTGGTGCAAACGTACGCCGCTGGATGACAACATGGTACAACGCAACTTAATGTCCATTTTAATGTTTTTAATCGCATGAGTGTACAAAAGTAAATTCATGAGAAAACTTTTTATAAAAAATACAATTAAGACTCCCAAGGGCGTTTCTGTGTGGAGTTTGCAATTCCAAAAACATGCAGGTTAATTGGTGAAAAGTGCCCGTAGGTGTGAATGTGAGTGTGAGTTGTTGTCTGTCCCTATATGTTAAAATAGGCTCCAGCCCCCCCCGTGACATGGAGATTAAGACTTTAGATTTAGATACAGTATAGTGCAAGGACATACAGTGCATCCGGAAAGTATTCATACCCCTTCACTTTTTCCACATTTTATTATGTTACAGCCTAATTCCAAAATGGATTAAATTAAAAAAATTCCTCAACATTCTACACACAATACCGCATAATGACAAAGTGAAAAAGGTTTTTTTGAATTTTTTGCAAATATATAAAAAACTCATCACATGTACATAAGTATTCACACCCTTTATTCAATACATTGTTGAAGCACCTTTGACAGCAATTACAGCCTCAAGTCTTCTTGAGTATGATGCTACAAGCTTGCCACACCTATTTTGGGGCAGTTTCTCCAATTCTTCTTTGCAGATCGTCTCAAGCTCCATCAGGTTGGATGGGGAGCATCGGTGCACAGCCATTTTCAGATCTCTCCAAAGATGTTCAATCGGGTTCAAGTCTGGGCTCTGGCCGGGCCACTGAGGGACATTCACAGACTTGTCCCAAAGCCACTCCTTTGTTATCTTGGATGTGTGCTTAGGGTCGTTGTCCTGTTGGAAGGTCAACCTTCGCCCCAGTCTGAGGTCCAGAACACTCTGGAGCAGGTTTTCATCAAGGATCTCTCTGTACATTGCTGCATTCATCTTTCCCTTGATCCTGACAAGTCTCCCAGATCCTGCCACTGAAAAACACCCCCACAGCATGATGCTGCCACCACCATGCTTCACTGTAGGGATGGTATTGGCCAGGTGATGAGCAGTGTCTGGTTTCCTCCAGACATGACGCTTGGCATTCAGGCCAAAGAGTTCAATCTTGGTTTCATCAGACCAGAGAATTTTTTTCTCATGGTCTGAGAATCCTTAAGGTGCCTTTTGGCAAACTCCATGCGGGCTGTCATGTGCCTTTTACTGAGGAGTGGCTTCCGTCTGGTCACTCTACCATAAAGGCCTGATTGATGGAGTGCAGCAGAGATGGTTGTCCTTCTGGAAGGTTCTCCCAGCTCCACAGAGGAACACTGGAGCTCTGTCAGAGTGACCATCGGGTTCTTGGTCACTTCCCTGACCAAGGCCCTTCTCCCCCAATTGATCAGTTTGGCCGGACGGCCAGCTCTAGGAAGAGTCCTGGTGGTTCCAAACGTCTTCCATTTGCGAATGATGGAGACCACTGTGCTCGTTGGGACCTTCAATGCTGCAGACATTTTTTTGTACCCTTCCCCAGATCTGTGCCTCGATACAATCCTGTCTCGAGGTCTACAGACAATTCCTTGGACTTCATAACTTGGTTTGTGCTCTGACATGCACTGTCAACTGTGGGACCTTATATTAACAGGAGTGTGCCTTTCCAAATCATGTCCAATCAATTGAATTTACCACAGGTGGACTCCAATCAAGTTGTAGAAACATCTCAAGGATGATCAGTGGAAACGGGATGCACCTGAGCTCAATTTTGAGTGACACAGCAAAGGGTGTGAATACTTATGTACATGTGATATGTTTGAATTTTTTTTTTTATACATTTGCAAAAAATGCAAAACTTTTTTCACTTGGTCATTATGCGGTATTGCATGTAGAATGTTGAGAATTTTTTTTTATTTAATCCATTTTGGAATTAGGCTGTAACATAACAAAATGTGGAAAAAGTGAAGGGGTATGAATACTTTCCGGATGCACTGTAACACTAGTAAAACATATTTTGTCAAATATTTCAAATACAAATATGTTGTGTACTTGCATGTGTGTGTTATGATGCTCTATGTCACAAATGCTGTGTATGTAATATATTCTTGCAACAAATTACACTCTTTTTTTTGTCCTCTTAGTTTTGTGTAGTTGTATTTTGTGTGTTGCACTTGATTGGTAGGTGTTTTGTTTGTTTCATGTGTGTACCAGATGTTATGGTCACTAAAGACCAAAATGTTCCCATACTGTACCTATCATTTGAAAATAATCACCCTTATTGAGCTGCTTAGGTAGTATCTGTGGTAGAAAATATGGTTCTAAAAATATACGCCAACTTTACAGTCTCTTAACAATAGCTTCAGGTCAGTGGTTGTGCATTTGTTGAGAGTGAGAACTGAAAGTACATAACTACGACTGGGAAACTTATCGGTTCGGGGTTTCTATTTTATCTCTTCTCACCTTGCATCCCCTTCTATCCTTTTTCTCTTCCCCTCCCCTCTTTTCCCAGGTTCTCTGGGGTAGCTGGTCAGTGTTGGGTCCCAAACATCGCTTCTTCTTTGCTGGTGACACCGGCTACTGTCCCACTTTCCAGGAGATAGGACGACGCTTTGGACCTTTCGACCTGGCGGCAATCCCAATTGGAGCCTACCAACCCAGGTATGTACACACACACACACACACACACACACACACACACACACACACTTGGCATATATCCTTATCTGACAGTAGAAGTCCAGGTACACACCTACACATTTGTGTCTTTTTTTCTCCCTGTACAGGGATGTTATGAAGGGGCAGCATGTGGACCCAGAAGAAGCTGTTATGATCCACATGGACATTCAGGCTAAACACTCTGTCGCCATCCACTGGGGCACCTTTGCTCTGGCCCATGAGGTGTGTGTGTATGCATGCATGTACAGTGTAAACATTGTTGTGCTGTTTTGTGTGTGTTTGTGTGTGAGAGAGAACTGTAAAAAGTAATGTTTCTGGTTAACCCAGAGGGGCTGCAAGTTGTTTAAAGTTCTTAGAATGTTTATTTATGAAAAATTATAAGGGGTTAATGGTTACTTTTGTTTCTTGAGTGTTCTAATACGCTGGCCCAGAAATACTTTATGTAAAGAAGATATACCATGTTCTCCACAAATCCATAGGTTCATGCTGTACAGAACTCCAGTTTACCTGATTTCCGTTCCTCTCAAGAAAGAAAGGAAATGCTGGGTATATAAAGAGAATATTCTGGTCCACGCACTAATCCTTGTTCCTGTAATTCTCAGTCTTAGTTTTTTTCAGGATTAAGGGATCAAGCTTTTTTGCCCCACGTGTAAAGCAACTCAGTGCTGTTGTGATTCAAACACATTTCCAGCCCCATCGTTGTGTGTTTGTGTCCTTCCCTCACTCCCTACTCTTCTCTCTTGTCTCTCAGTATTACCTAGAGCCCCCCCTCCGGCTGCGAGAGGCCCTTGAGAAGAAAGGGTTAACCCATGACGAGTTCTTTACGCTTAACCACGGCGAAACTCGACTACTGATTTCAGAGGAAGTGCCCAGTGATAAGATTGTTTAAGGAAGCTACCACACCCGCAGGCTGGACTCAGGAAGTGCGTATGAATCCAAGCGGGATTTGTTTGTCACACACATTGCCAGGACATGTACTTTAAACTCCCATTGATTTGTAGCCTATTACCTACGTAGGGAGATTATAATCAAATAATTTTTTTTCACAAATCATTAAGCACTTTCATTGCCATCCCAGGATGTTCGATGCCAAACATATTGAGTCACGAAAGAGTTCAGAGGGCAAAATGATCAAGCTGTTTCTGGCTGGCGTGATTTGATTCTATTGCTGCAATGCTTTAGCCATTGTTCAAGATGTTATTTGATGAATGTATGTTGTTCAATAGCCATCCAATGGTTAACATGGTTTCTAGATGTAATATCTAAGTTCAAAATTGTTTTGCCTGCAACCAGCTACTAGGTGTCAACCAGCTTAAAACATGTTTGATAAAATGCACACTTGTTACCCAGATGCTGTGAATAGTTCAAAGTAGGCCCCGTTTCTATCAAATAAACGAATATGGGCAGAATTCAATCAGACCAGTTAAATCAGTAGAACAATCATATAATAACAATCTTTACCAGAACTGTATTTCGTTGTAGTACCATACCACCATCCTTTTTTGTAAATAAAATATTAAAAGCTGAATTCAATTGTATACTGATAAACCATGCGAAAGATCCAGTACGCTGTGCGTGTTTGTATGTAATATCTATTTTGAAATGGCTATTGTTGGTAACAGACCCTGAGGCTGAGGCACAGGAGTGAAAGGTTAGATTAGATTGGTTTACGTGGTGAGCGCAACTTTAATAGCCTTTTGGGTTGTAAATATTCATTATCTATCCCAGTCTCCTCCGTTATTATTTTGAGAATTTTGGCAGACATCAAAAAGTGTAACTCCTGATTAAGCAACAATTGTGAGTTGTACATCTGCTGTGTCCTGAACCTCCGAATGACCAACTTGTAATTTCTAATTGGTTGAATGAAATTGCACTGATATTACAATACCTAAAGAAAGCCTGGTGAAGAAATGAAGAGGAAGGGTTGATGTGTACAAAACGTATTAAGTCTAAGCATTTTAGCCACAGCATTCCACTTTCGCCATACAGTAGATTCCAATACTAGCAAAAGTCATAACTGGTTGAAAACTTCACCCAGGAAAGATGGCTGTCATATTAGGATATTCCAGTTCAATATTTCTTATTTGAGGTAATTTGAAGGTTAGAATGGCATCACTTTTTAAATGGTCCCCCCCCCCCCCCCCCCCCTCAATCATAGTGGTTACTGCTACAGTATCCCCCTGTCTCATTGAAAGAAGGGGAGGATAATCGTCCAAAACGGATAAAAATAGGGCAATACAGTGGCTGTAGGAAATGCAATTTATTTGCAATTTTTTTAATAACATCATTCCTCAGATAAAAATGCAATGTTACAGGAATATACATCAGAGATTAATTTAAAACTTGCTTTCAAGGACCATACAGTCTAAATATATTTTTTCCTTTTTTATTTACTGGTAGCGTGCGTTATAAGCAAGACAGACTCTGTCACCAAAGACAGACTGACAGTTACAGATACAAACTGTACATCACCTAATTACAAATAAACTTTTTGTTTTATTTTTCATTAAATTTTTGTTGAAAATAGGAGTAGAAAAAGTGATTGAATATTCTGATTTATTTATTGTAATATTTCCCTTTCTATATTCTAAATGAAAAAAAATGGAAAGAAAGTATTTCCTTAGGAAAAAAAAAGATAAAGAGAGAAAAGTAAGTGGACATTTCATCTGTGAGGCCATGCAAAGTTATCACCAAGGAAACAAAGGTAACCAACTTAATTTGGTTAGGTTGGGCCATTGTCACCTAGCAAAACCAACGGAACCCTCTGCATGGTTGGGAGGGGGACTGGCTGAGATGATCAAATAATTCCATTACAAAATGGTCGCCTGCCTCATAAGCTACCAGAAGCACAATAACACACTCTATTCCATAAATAGTGCTGTTATTATATACTACGTTTAACAGTAGCGCCACTAGTACTACAAATAGTTTGTTGGTCTTTGTGTGAATAGCTCTCTCCCCCCAAAAATATTTATCAATTATAGTGGTTTCTGCTAATGGCCCTTTAATAGGTTGCATTATGCATATACTATGTATTTAAGGTTCGAATACCCCACCGGTAGATGTCAGATGATTGTGGCGAACGTAGGATATGTGTCAGAGCCCCTCCCCCACACCCTGCCTTCCTAGCGTAGTTGTTGAGAGCAACAAACCAACATACCATTGACCCTTTCACTAATCTTAATGATCTACCATTGGGATTAATTTAATCCCTCGTACGCTGACAGTGGTACCGCATTCCATTATGTTGTGATTCACTACAAGCCAGCCAGCCACAGCTTTGATGCGTCACTGAACTCACTCTAGTGAAAACTCAAGACAGAAAAACTGGTGGATCTGTAATATATTAGATGCAAGTTAAAACAGTCTTTTGTAAATATATATTATGCACTCTGTGTTTTGGTGTGTCTGAATATAATGATTGTATATGCTGTGTCTCTGACGCAAGTAGCGTCAGAAATATAACTGTGGGATACTAATGTCTGATGTAAAACGTCTTAATAATACTACGAGGAAAATAGGCATGGAGAGAAACATTCAGGGCCAATCGATCAATCCACTCGCTTACCACAATGATAACGCATGAAGGGAAGTGGGTGACATGCATCCATGCTAAAACTTGATAAACAGAGGCACACTACTGTTTCCCATACTCTCAGTGTCCCACAGAGAGAGAGGTAGAGATGAAGAAAGAATAGTGAAAATCTGAGAGGGATAGAATTGGAGAGGAACAGAGAGAAATTTGAGTCCAACTAGTGGTCTAAAATGTGCAAACAGGGATCTCACCAACAAAATCTTAAAAACACCACTTCTGCATATTAATAACAATAATAGACCGCTTAAATATAATAATTGGAAGTAATAAACTTAACAGTCATTCTGGTTACAGAAAGGTGCACCTGAAAATGCTGCTACACTATGGGTGGCTCTTTCTGTCTTTCTATATCGATCCATGTCTTCACATTGTACCAAACAATCCTGACAAATAAAGCTGCCTCTCAAATTCAAAGGTGAAGTGTCAACACACATCATGCTTTCCACCAGAGACAGACAACAAGATATCTGGTGCAAAGAGGTCCAAATCCATTTCCATCCAACCGGATTGCACTAAATTAGCGTTGGCGACCATTTCGAATAACAACATGCGCAGTGACAGGTTATACGAACCGGGCTTTGTATTTAACTGCCAACCAACAAGACAGTTTCTCTTTAACCTTACCCTTGAAGTGCCTGAAAGATCTGTGTCTGGTTTTCCCTGACAGATTCACACGTCTAAGAAAATCTCTTAAGGAATTATCTCTCTAAACTCAATCTGCATCCCCAATCCCCCCACAATGTATCAATAACTTTTTATTTGTATATATAGAATTAATAAGATATCTAAAATAGAAAGTGTGTATATGTATGCTGAGGTCATTATCCATTCATTCCTCCTCTTGTCCATCTGCAAATAGCATGGGTAGGCATTGATTTTTTAAGCAATGATTGGCAAATGTTTGGCTATTAAGCAAGGAAAGGCAATCTCTTAGAAGAGTTTAAATGATTACAACCTATAGTTGATTTACCTATAGTAAATAAAAATAAATTCTATTCAAAATAGTTTTTTTTTTAAATGCCTTTCCAGATCACAAAAAAACTATGGACATACAATTCAGAATGAGAAAATATAACATCTGTTATATAGCAACTATGGTAGATTAAACTATATGAATTAATCTCTGAACATAGCGAAGGACAGTGTCAGGAAGGTTCCAACTCAAAAATAAACAATCATTCTCATTGGTCCACCTGCTAACTGTAGCAGCTACTTCCTGTCCTGTTCAATTATTTAAAAGCTTTAGTTCAAGTGATCCGCATATCTCCTTTTAGAAGAAAAAGAGGCTACATGTACAATAATTCAGAGGAACAGGAGACATAGACAAAGCCTTTCGGTTCCCTCATAGATTGGATTTTTGGTTCAACGTCCTTTGCAGTGGCAAAGTTAACTGTAGAGTTAGATTGCGTATCACTGGAATTGATGCAGTGAAATTGCTACACGTCCTGGCCTGACATTAAACCAACTATTTGTGGCACTGTCTCCATAGCACAAAACAGACCATTGACCGGTTCTTCTCAAATCCTTCAATGCAGTGGTCAGGCTTCAATATTGTCCCCCAAAATATTGGGAGACACGATACATGTAGGGAAGGTGGCCTTGAAAGACAGCTTCTGTGTCACCCCACTTCCTTGGATTACCTTTACATCCAAAAGTTTCCCTTTAAACGATCCCATTGTTGAAAGCCCTTAAAAGCCTATACTCAATCCATCTTGCCGAAAACTTTTCTCATCAAATGTCCTGATAAGTGACCCACTTCAAATCGAATGAAATTACTTAAAGGTACAAAGTGTCCAAAAAGAGGGGTGTCCTGTCTTTACACTTGCTTCTTAAACTACTAGACGTTTTCACAAAGGACATTCCCAGACAACTATCTTTCCAAACCCTGACATTCGGTGTAAGTATAGTATACGTTAATATAGTATTAATAATATCATTATATTATATAAGGTCTTTATCATATATCTATTTATTGGCTTATAAAAAATATACAATCATTTGCTAGTGAAAATGTAACACTGCAGTCATATACATATGACTGGTATCTTCATTTTACTTGAGAACATACCATGCAAATATAATATGTCAGTTTCATATGCCCAACTGCTTCAAACACTATGCCATCAAGAAACCTCATAATTTCTATTAAAACAATGCTCACAACATTGAAAAAGATTGTCAATGGGATTCAATCAGTAAGTTAGTCCATAATGATGTCAGGCTTGCTTGCTTACAGAAATCGTGCTGGACATTTACTGATTTACAGATCATAATCTAATGAATTTATTTCTTATTTTCTCTAGACGTAATATCTGGACTGTCCTATCTGCTCTCACAAGACAAACCAATTCAACATATATGGCCCATTGATAGACTATAAAATCTTTGCAATGACTTAAACGTACTCGATGTGGCAGCAACACTTTTCAGGTATACACGAGGAGATGATTTCATGACAAAAGAGAAAGAGGAGAAAAAAGGGAAAGACAAGATAAGAACACAAGATATGCAAAACCAGCTCATATTATGCCTACAGTCAACTCCTTCATTTCCACAAATTGCCATAAAAAAACAACCATAGACTTTATTTACAAAAAAGAAAGAAAAAAGTAAAAGATAAGCTTCCATGTTCTCTTTGTGATATCTCGTCTGATAAAAAGTCATACGATCAAAGAAATGCAAACTTGGCAGTCTGAAATGTTTAAATGGATCTCATGCAATAATATTACTTAAATCATATTTGACTACTACTAAGAGGAGAAGATAGATCTATGGCGAGGATCTTGGCACTGAAAACATCTTAACCATACACTGAAATGCACCTGATTCAAGTCTGACAGGTTTCACTGGTTCAAAAACAGCTGCAAAAATAACAAACATAATATATTAACTATATGAAATCTCTCTTTTCACTTTTGTTTTGTACATCTATATATTATATACCTTGTTTACAGACAGTCGTAGTTATTGCATTGTTTTTGCATATCTTGTGGAATGCAAGCACTCACTCCATTAAACTACACATCTCCCCCAATGAACATATACGTACTGTAATGTGGATTCAGTCCACATGGGGGCGACACCAGCTTCTCTCACAGACCACAAAGCCTCACAGTAGAACAAAACAGCTCAACAAGATATGGCACAGCGCATTTAAACACATGGCTCTCCTTAATTGTGTATGAATTTGTTTTTAATGTGCTTGTGTGCGTAACAATTATCCCCTGTAAATATATTTGTTTTGGCCTGTGTAAAGAGTCTAATTCACAAGCGTTCTCTTAGAGAGCCAGTGGTTCTTTGTAAACATTAATCAGTGAAAGAGCCAGTGATCTGGACCCATCCTCTGTGGCCTAAATTAATTCAGATTGGGGTTTGTGAGTGGGTAACAATAGCTGCAACTACGTTCTGAAGTTTTGTCGTTTATTGAAGGGATTTAATGGGATGTGCTACAAATTTTGGCAAAAGAATATGTAAAAGCACACCCTTTTTGGGGTTTTGTGGAATGTGTATTTAAGTGTTTTACCATATTGGCCAACCTGTGACTCAGGTAACTTCAAGGTAATGACAATATCGGTGTCATAACCATTCGACCGCCCGTGAACAGGACCAAAGGGAGAGACAAAAGAAGTCAAACGAGCCATTACTAAACTGACGCATCACCCTTTAAGCTACAGCCCCTTCATTACCAAAGAGTTAACCAACACATCGCCATGGTGATGTAGCATCAGTCGCAACATTGGCTCTAGAATACCACACAGAAAAACAGCACGTCGTTTGCATAATATATTCAGAAAGTCCTGCACTGGCTGGCAGGTGGAGGAGTAGGAGTCTAGATGAGTGCATGCATACGAGACCCTGCTGGGTAGAGATATAATGTACCGGATGTTTAATCATATTAAAATCAAAGTAATAATTTGTTTAGCCCTGTGTGCGGTGACTTAAGGTTATATGTTGAGTGACCTCATCCCTGACCTCTCGCCCCAAGCAGAGCAGACTCTGTACTTTTGATAAAAAGCTTATTTTCCCTGTCAGTCTGGTGATCTCTGAGTTTACGGACGTAGAGTCTAGAGTTAACGAGGGTTTACCTGTGATATGCTGTTTGGTTGCAGGTTTTGGGCAGGGGATTGGTCAGAGGTAGGAAGGGGTCACAGAGGAGCCCTCCCACCAACAGCTAAACCCAAATCATACAAAAATATAGTGACAATTTGGAAGAATATACTTGGAATATTAACGGGGATTTCTATGGATTATCAGGAATTGGTAATAAGGGTAGCAGGGTGTGAGGGATTATTCCCTGGTTGTCCACAAAGTGTTTCTGTGGTGCTGTGGCAGAGCAGCCTCAGTAGTTCCATCGTTCAGAGCAGAGTGATCCAACTTGAAAAAGACAAGCAGAGCTAAAAATAAAAACTACGCTTTGGAAGCATGCCTGTCCATGGTCAAAAACACCTGTTAAGATGGCAAATAGCACACGACTCCATACTTATAATGCTACCTTAATTTAACCGTCTAGGCTTAAATCTGCTTTTAAAAACAGCGTTACCTAATTCACCACCCATTCTGAGCCATACACTCACACACACATACAGGCAGGCACACATTTCTCCTCAGGATAAAATAAATAAATAAATATAGATACAATCTCTAAAAGGTGCATACTGAAAGAGAGACCCCCAATAACGGCACACACACACTCAGATACATACACAACATCCTATTTAAAACAGGCGTCAATACTTAAAACTTTTAAAATGTCCTAAAATTATAAATTGAGCAAAAAATAGATCATCAGGGCTAGCACCCCTGCTTGTGCAAAGAAGTAAAAGATTAATCCATTAATAAGGTAATGAAAACAGAAGAATCATGGCTAGCCAGTTTCGGACAATACTGAACTGGGTTCAATACAGGGCGCGGTCAAAATGTGTGCATGTGTGTGTAGTGGCTAGCCAACGGGAGCCCACAGGAGGAGAAAGAGGGGGGGGGGGGGTTGTTAGAATCCCCAATTACATCCAAATTCTTTTCATCTGTTTATTTATCCCCCTTTCACATCCCCCTCCCCCTCCTCCTCCCATCTCCCCATTCATAAGGAGCTTACAGCCAAATCAACGGTCTGTCCATATCTGAGAGAGATTAAAGGAACGAGGGATGAGAGGGAGGTTGTTGTTCTGTATGTGGCAGCAAAGAGGTGCTGTCTCTGTGACGCTTAGTCAGCTCCTCTTACTTCCTGTTTGGGGCAGGAAGAAGTTGAAGTGGTTGAAGGAGGAAATGCTCAGGGAGGAGGAAAAGACGGAGAAGAAGGTTTGACAGACAAATCCGCTGATGATGTCACTGGCTAAATAAATTTCAGCTTCCTGTAGGTCCGTCCCATGTCTCCACACGGCACTGGTCCGCCCCTCAAACCTTTCCCCCTGGCTGGAGGAGTGTGTCCATTAGCTAGAGCCGTCCTTCTGCGATGGACAGACAGGAAATGTAAAAAAATCTTTCCGCTCATCTCAACCAAAACAGCACCTTGAAGGAGAGGTGAAGTTGAGCTATTTGAACAAGAAGGATCCCCACACTGCTTCTGTCCCAGCCTTTGTGGCATCGGCGACCAACGCAAAACAAAGCAAAACAAAAAGAAAACACAGAATCCTAAATGTTCCTTCTGCATAATCCCTTATATTTATTTCCTTTTTCATTTCATTTTCTCTTCTCATTCTAAGGACATGATAACTTTCAGGCACTTTAGAGACAAGCACACACTCACAAATACACATATTATAACGCACATACACGCACACATACAGTGTGTATGCTATACACTCTTCCATTCATACCTGCACATAATTAAAATAAATCAGCCTATTACTTAAATCAATAAACATCATCATCGTCATCTTCATCATAAATATGTGGTCTGGTCCTGGCTGGTCACCAGTCAGGTTGCATCCGGCAGAGAGAGACGATGTGTGTGGGTGCGTGTGTGAGGTAAGGGGGGCAGACCCAGTTGCAGCACTGCTAGCTAGTCCTGCTAGTCTGTGATTGATGTGTACAGGGGGCCAGCGAGTGCAGAGCCCCTACAAACTGGTCACACACTCCATGTCTTCATCGTCAAGCAGCGCACTCTTCCTTCTTCTTCCTCCTCCTCCTATGAGCCTCTCCTCTCTTCCGCCATCCACTTCCTCCTCTTCCTCCTCTTCTTCTTCCTCCTCCTCCCGCCCTTGCTCCCCCAGTAGCTCCTCCCTCTCGGCAGCCTCATCCACTCCTCCTGTGGCGAGCAGGCTGGGGGAAGGACTGGAGGCCAGGTCCCTACTGCTGTGTGTGTTGTAGGGGAGGTTGCCGTTAGGGCTGGGCTGGCTGTTGCCGTTGAGGATGTTGTCTGCGGCGTGCTCCATTTCCTCTATGGTCATGTCGCACGCGTCAGCCAGCTCGGCCTTGGTGACTTCAATGAAAGAGGGGTCCTGGGCGAAACGGCCCAAACCCTCCGATATCAACACCTGGGGGGTTGCAGAGGAGAGAGCGAGACAATTAAAATAGAGCTTAAAGGACCATGAAAGTTTGGTTACAATCAATTATTGAATCTTCATTTTTACCCGTCTAATTAACAAATAGTGACATGAGAAGGGCTACAATTCCACAATAAAACAGTTACAGAGGATATCATTTTTTATTCATTTATACACAGGGTCGACTCACTGAGACTACCTCTCTTTTGCAGCACTGCCCTGTTAACAAGATATGAAACACAAAGAAAACGTTTAACATAGGCCTAATACAAATGTGTTGCGATCCAATACACGGTTTACCGTCCATCCCATACCAAACACCACAGTCGGTCCTCTCTTCCTCTCTCGGTCCTATCTTATCTGTCAAACCATGTTATTGATGGAGGAGTAAGTTCCCTCTGGGCTTTGGGCTGATAATGATTTTCCCATCTGTACTTATTTTAAAGCACCGTACAAACACAAACACACACACACACTCACTCACTCACTCACTCACTCACTCACTCACTCACTCACTCACTCACTCACTCACTCACTCACTCACTCACTCACTCACTCACTCACTCATTCAAATACTCACTGCCTCTACCAGACTCCCGGCGCTGCCGTGGGTCAGTGTGGAGGGGTCCTTGGCTAGGAGAGGCACGGTGAGTGAGACGGGGCGCTGGGGTCGATGGAGGCCCATGCTGCCGGGGGTGGGGCTGTTACCGTTACTGTCGCTGTACCTGACGGGCAATGGTGTTTAACAACACTATAGATGACAATGACATCGGATTGGAACTGGAGTCTAGGCCTCGATATTGCAATGTGGGTCATTCCTTAACATTGAAGATTGAGTATTCAAATAATTTAACTTGATTAGCTGATAAACATTGTGCCATTGTAAACGCAGCCACTTCAATGGAATGGACTGATTTACCATTACAATTTAATCTGTCTTACTTTTAGTTCAATTCTAACTCAACAACAATATGCTTATTTAAACAATATATAAGCAACAAAAAGGCCACAAAGTTGCTGGTCTAGCCTCTCACCAGGGCCCACAGTTGACAGAGGGCAGGCTGCTGTTGAGCTTCTCGTGGGAGCTGGCGCCCTCTAGCCGCAGGGAGGGGACACGCTGGTAGGTGGCGAGGCCTCCCCGGGAAGTGGGGCTAGTGGGCGGCGTGGAGCAGAGCCGGGTGAACAGTGTCGGGGAGTGACTCCGCCTTAGCAGAGGACTCAGGCCAGCTACTGCTAGAGCCTACAGGGGCAGGGGGAGGGTTGGAGACTGACAGTCTGTGGTGATGTGTGTGTGTGTGTGTTTGTGTGGGTGTGGGTGTGTTTGTCTGTTGAAGCTTGCACCCTTGTTTTGTGTGTACCTGATGGTGCACTAGGTGCAGTGGAAGTGCAGTCTTCTGGGAAACGTCCGATCTTCTCCTCAGACACTCCAAATGGAAGGAGGACCTCCGACCTAAAATAGAGAGAAGAGAGGAGAACTGCAGAGTAAGTTTTAGAAGGTACATGAGTGTGTGTCGTGTAACCAAGTGGCTTTGGGATCCAGGTCCCAGCCCGAATCAGTGTGTTATGTTAAGTGTCCTCTAGCTCTGCCTGGACCCTGTGGGGTGTGTGATGTGTCTCACCGAGTGCTGTGGGACAGAGGAAGGCTCTCCTAGGAGACTGCCAGCCTCTCCTCTCCTCCACGTCCTCTCGTTCCTCCATGGGAGCAAGCTGTTTGTTCTCCTCATCATGGTAAACCAGCCTGACACACACACACACAGAAACCGGCACATGCACTCAGTGTCAGAAACAGCACTAAATGTATTGAGAAGAAGCAAAAAAAACACACTAAAAAGAGGAAAGTGCAAAAATAAAGTAGGAATAAAGGGGGAAAAAAACGTTATGTGGAGAGAGACATAAATATGAAAAGAGCTAGAGAATGACAGGGGGAGAACCGAGCAGGAAAGAAGAAAAAACGAGAAGACAGAGAAAATACACATGAACAGAAATAGCAGAAGAAGACGGATATGGAGAGAGAGAGAGAGAGAGAAAACAAGCGCCAGTACATGTCTGAGGAGAGTGTGTGGTGGTCGCCATGGTACTCTCTGTCGTCAACGTAGCTCTCGTCGTATGTCTCCTCTGTCGACCCGTCCCCTCTACGGATGATTGGACGTCGGCTATCGCTCGAGTCCGAGCTAGACAGCGCACACCAGCAGACGAACCAGCCGACATGAAAGACAAAGCATAAACATGTCGTCAGCTAAAAATCGAGGCAAAGACTCAGTCGGCAAGAATGGAAGGCAATAAGTGGGACAAGCCCAGGAAGCTTAGCTGTACTGCCACATGGGAAGAAGGGGAAAAGGAAGAAGACAGTAAAGCATGGCTGTTATAAGCAAGATGGCTGACGGCTTTGAAGGCTTAATCCGGAGTATGTCATAGTCAGCCATTGCAAAGCACAGTGTAAATTGATTAGCTGATGCTCTTATGCTAGCCAATATTGCTCACTCACTTGGTAAATCATTGGACTTGTGCACTAAATTCAGAGACCTACATTTTATATTTTTGACTTCCAACCAAAGTTTAAAAAATATATAAGAGGATTTAGTACCGTTATGGAAAAAGGATTTGGCCATTTATTTTTTATCTCAATGAGGCTCACAGAAATGAATAGTGGCAAAGTACAAGAAACTATCCCTACATCATATATTTTACAGTCTCTACTATGAATGGTTTATGGATCACATGCTCCGGATTCTAGCTTTAACTCTTACAGCAGAATGACAATAAAGGCTCCCTCAACGGACAAAAAGTTCAAAATAGCTGGTTAACTATAATGCACTCCTCTCATAGCTAAGGGCCGGAGAGTTTGTTATTGTAGTGTTGTGTTGTGCTCAAATATGGCTATGGTCTTGGCGACACAGTAAAGCTACTACTCCTTCTAATTAGATTTTAGGTTTTGAATATTAAGTATTAAATATTTTATATCTTAAATTATAATTAAATTATAATATATTATAATTAAATATTATTAATCATTAAGTACACTTTAAGTAGGTGTGTTTGTATGTGAGTGAGTGTGCGAGCGCATCAGAGGGAGCGTTTATGTTTCTTTTTATCTGCTTGTATGAGCTCTAAGCCATTATTATGCTTCTAGTAGGTCCTTGTGTGTATTTGTCTGTGTGTGAGTGTGTGTGTACCTCTAAGAGGGAGAGTCCGTGTATATTGTATCCTGTTATAATGTAGCTTATTTGCAGCACATACGCTTGCAACCATAGGAACAGTCAGAGCTAGTGGATGGAGGACTTCTGCCCGTTGGTTTGGGTGTGAATCAGCTAAAGGTCATCCCTATAGATGGCAAAATCCAATGCTACTGATTTAACTTTGTCTTGATTTGTCTTTCAAATACAATAGATCTCTGACAGAAACAGAATTGTAGAGCAAAGGCATAGACAAAGCATCAGAGCAACAGGTGAGGAGAAAAGTAAGAACAGCTGTATAGACTAGAGAGTATTGAAACAGTACTGCCACTAAAACAGGAGCAGTCAGTCGATGTAGACGACTAAGTGAGAGAGTAACAGCCATGGATCCTTAAGATGGTTGTATTATCTATGACCTGACCGTGTTCTAAACTACAGCCCCACACAGCAGAGCTGTTCTACTGTGGCTTACGGAAAGGTGGGGCTGGTAGCAAAACACACGCAGGCACACACTCACTTTCTACACTAGCACATACACACGCGCGCACACACACACACACACACACACACACACACACACACACACACAGTCTCTGTCTGTCTCAACATACCGCCTGAAGGAATCATAGAAAAAGGTGCTCCTGCTCCGCACCAAAGAAGAAGAGGAAGAAAGGAAGAGGGAACGAAAAAGGAAGTGAGAGACTTGAAGTGGTGGATAAGATAAATTACAAGACATAACAACACACACACACATACACACACACACACACACACACACACACACACACACACACACACACACACACACACACACGCACACACTCATAGTTAATCAAATGTCAAAATGCACACGACCGTGCAAACTCACTCACACACAGTGCTGACATCAGAGTCAAAAGAATAAACAGTCAAAATACAAACACAAAGAATACACCTGTACACAGTCAAAGTATATACAGACACATACCCCAGGCACACATACTGTAGCAGTACCCACCTCTTGGGAGGGAAGCACCATGCTGAGCGGGGCAGTAGAATAGGGGTGAGGGGCTGCCCACTGTGACCGTCCACCGTGCTGATAGAAGGACTAGGGAACCGGCTGACCCCTGAACCCTGACCCCCGGGCAGCGTGCCGCCCACCATGCCCGTGTTGTTGGCGTTGTTGATGTTGGCGTTGGAGCCCGAGGAGGAGTAGCTGCTGGGCGTGAAGGTGGTGGAGTCCATCAGCTTCTCGTGGGACGGACTCTCGCCCTCGCACGGGCTGCCTTTCTGGCTGATGTGCAGAGGACGCTGCGTGGTAAAGGACTGTGGGAAGGAAGCGCGGCCGTCGCCCTGGTAGTAGTTGACGTGGTTACCGAACAGACCGCCGGCACGCTGGAGAGGGAGAGAGGAGAGGACAAGGGAAAGGATGGAAAAAGGGAAGAAATGAAAGGAATAAAGTCAATCATAAAACTATTACTTTGTCATAGTATTACAATTGAAGGGACTATGGTGTGTTGAACTGGATACGTTCTATCATAAACAGTTCATAAAAGGTTCCAAATGCCATGGCAGTTAGCTGTGCTACAGCATGATCGAGCATGAAAAAGCCTTTTGCACAAAAGCCAGTGCTGTGACTGTGATGAATGAGGTCAAGCACACTACATATACTAAATCAACTGATCTAACTCCGCACCCAAACTCTAAGCTCACAGAGGTCTGTAAGATAATTTATTTTACAGGCCAATACAATATATTCTCATATAAATATAGTGTTAGTTCGTGGATGTGGTTAACAAAAACAATATATTTCTATTACTATTGATAATCACTAATCATAATTGTAATAACTAATAATACAAAATAAAGTATCTTATCATGGTGTTATGGCTACACTGCTCTGTTGTCAGCTGTACAGTATTTGTAGGCTGATAAGGCTGTTCTTATTACCGCTGTAAGTCTCAAATACATGTTGTTGTTTCTTGTAGCATGACGCAGTGGACAAGCATGGATAATCACCTTATCTAGGCTATCATTACATGAACATTTGTGTGGGTACTTATTCCTGCCCACAATGCCTATAATCCTAACATAACAGTACCTTAATATGCCATTTGAAGCAAATGAGACTAAGACGGTAACATTGAGGGAACAGAGGGGGAAATGACAGGGTCTTTCTCTCAGTAAGGACACCGGTTTGTGTGAGTGTCTGTGCGTGTGTCTGAGAGAAAGAGCGCGTCTGCAGCGATGAGTAGGCCTCAGGCAAAGCTGCTCCTGGTCTGGAGTGTGTGAGGGGGAGTGTGTCGGACCTTTACCCTGAAGATGTCATCCTCAGAGGCGGCTGACACCGGCTCCTTGAGGCCCTTGTCTAGCTCCTCCTCCACTGTGAGGTCACCGGAAATGGCCCGCCGTATCTCTGGACCAATGTCGTGGAGTGTCCGCAGGCCAGCCTGGTCGCACGCACACACACACACACACACACACACACACGCACACACACACGCACACGCACACACAGGGAAAATACCAAGTTGAACATATCTTGTACACTAGAGATTATATTGCGCAGGAATACTGGTCATGTGTGTGACTGTGTGTTATGTATTACTAGGTGTGTGTATGTGCGTGTGAGTGTCTGAGCGTGTGTTTTTGTGTGTCACCTGCAGAGAGAGGGCCGTCTTGGCCGGCACCTTAGCCACCAGTCCCTGTTCCTTGCGCTTCTTAAACTTCCGGAAGTATTCCTGGATTAAGAAGGTGGCGTAGAACTTCCCAACTGTCACCTCATCATCTAAACGGAAGCGGGAGCATTATTTAGTGTGGGGACTCAATTTATTTTGTTTAACACTGATTTGCACACATTTTCACCATACATTTTGACTGGAAGTGTTACCAGCCTAGTCAATATAAGTATTATAGCGGTACAATGTGTTTCATCTATACTAAATTTACTGGAAGTCCATAACTTATTGCATATTTGCCTTATTTGCATGCAAATACTTGTTTGCTATAGTGATGTTTTAACACCGAAATTGGCTTGAATTAGTAGCAGTTAGTGTTGGTTACTGTGACAGTGTAGAGCCTTTCTTGTGAAATGTAATACATTTGAGTTCAGCCTAGTATTCATGTGCAGTGTCCACCAACCTCCAGCAGGTGGCACTACTTGATCAAGCAGTTTCATGCTAGTTCTCTTCCAGATCTTCTTCACGATGGCTCGCAGCTCCTCATTGGCCTGCTCCAAGTTCCCTATGGAAACAGAGAGAGTTGTGAAATTAGTTTATAACATTAGAGTATATCTCATAAATGGCTGCTCAAAGGGCTCTGCTGTGAGTGATGTAGTATTAAGGTACCTGTTATATTATCACCAGACAACAATCACAGTTGATCTAATCCCAGGTCTATTAGATATTGGATGTATTCAACAAAAATGGTGGCATTGTCTTTATTCAACTGTACTGTGTATAGCACATTTTCGACACAACCTTTTCCAATTGAAAATGTATTATGCAAAGAGATTCTGCATCCAAATCCTGTAATTTTTGTGAATGTGTGACTTCACCGATGCATTATACATACATTATATATGTATTTGTGTTAGAAATGTGTTTAGGACGATGGTTATACGTAACTACTGCCATCAATCAATATTTTGAATTCAACATTTGAGTAAGCTGCCAAAGCTAATGAAACCCGCCTCTGCCCTCCAACCTCGGCAACCAGGAATGAGTCAGTGGTCTGTGTGTGTGTTTGTATGTTACCGTCAGTCTTGATCCTAAGGGCCGTGCGGACCAGAGCAAACAGGGTGGCGTTGAACATGACCGTCCCATCGCTGTTCAGCGGCATGTTCATAGAGACCAGACGCTGTGGGAGAGAACAGAAAAAACCTGTTAAGCTCTAGGGCACAGGGCAAAGGAGCTAGAGGAGAAAAAACCTGTTAAGCTCTAGGGCACAGGGCAAAGGAGCTAGAGAAGAAAAAACCTGTTAAGCTCTAGGGCACAGGGCAAAGGAGCTAGAGGAGAAAAAACCTGTTAAGCTCTAGGGCACAGGGCAAAGGAGCTAGAGGAGAAAAAACCTGTTAAGCTCTAGGGCACAGGGCAAAGGAGCTAGAGGAGAAAAAACCTGTTAAGCTCTAGGGCACAGGGTATCGGAGCAAGAGGGGAGGAGACATACAGCCTGATATCTGGCACAGTCAAAACAGGAACCACAGAGGGGAAAAAATTACAGTATTGAAATCCACCAATTCTTTGACACATCTCGCTATCCCGTGCGCCCCTGCTCGTCTGCAAAAACTCACCAAGTGTGTGGTGGAGTCTTAATTGAAAATGTTTGGAAACTAAAAAAAAAGGGTTTGGAAACTAAAAATAACAAAACTAAAAGAAACATTTACCTTGCATGCCACTCTATGAGGGCAGAGCTTGCCAAAGCCAAGGGGGGGCTGGATCCTTCGCAGCAGTGTCACTACATCCAGGTGCTTGATTCTGCCCCTGGAGAACACAGGTACAGCACATCAGCCAATCACTAATCAATCAATAAATACACTGTACCCCTGGAGAAGACAACGTCACACAATATAAGCCAATGTTTAATCACTAAATTAATCCGACACTTGTTGATGGGATGGGAGCTGTTCAACATATTATATAGATGCAACATGATTAAAGAAACAGAGTTTGTACAAAACAAAAAAGAAAAAGAAAGAGCATTTGGATGAGCAGAGGGTGGGGTCCTACTTAGCCTCCGGGTCGTATTCAGCCCAGATCCTTTTAAACTCATCCAGATGATGTGGCCCCAGGATCGACCAATCCCGCGTCAGGTAATCAAAGTTGTCCATGATGACCGCAACGAACAGGTTGATGATCTAAGGACAACAATACATACAATTTACACCTAACAATTTGCTTTCTCTTTTTGGCATTCATTTTTATTCAATCCAATGTTTCATTTTGTTGATTTCAGCAAATTGTCCGAATTTGTATGAATGTGTAAAGAAGGACCATAAACAAAAGTAAAAGAGCAGTAAGTGTCCATCCACTGTCCCCTGAGTTTGTTTTGTTCTGTCATGCAAACCAGACTGACCAGGAAGGCACACAGCATGTAGAAGCTGACAAAGTAGATGATGGCAAAATGGCTGCCACACTCCTCGCTGGCTGTCCCCACTTCCGAGCCCTTCTCACATGGACGCATCGGAGTGCACGCCAACATGATCTCCTGCCACGCCTCACCTGTTGCACACCTGGGGAATGCACACACACACACACACACACACACACACACACACACACACACACACACACACACACACACACACCCAGCCAAGCATGCATGCAATTCACACACATACACGCACGTACACAAACACCCACAAACGTAATGTTAACATCTCAATTGTGTACATACTCGACGATATTTACAAAGATTGCACAGCGGAAAGTTAGGAAGGTTGTGGCATTGCACTAGAGCAGACCAATCTCTGTTCACATGATCACTGGAAGAGCACAGCAAAATACTACATGGAGGAATCCACTTCACAAAACCCTATTTGAGCCCATTGTGGTCCCAACAGAACACATGGACGAGTCTCTAGAACCCGAGGAACCTCTCTGAAGCAGGAAAGACTAAAAGTTAATCCGGACAAATAAGAGGTCGTAGAGCCCAGGGGGAAAAAGGAGAGAAAGAGAAGGTGAGGATGAGAAGTGTGAAGGGTATGATGAAGAGGAAGAAGGGGGGAGTTCAGGCGGAGGCCTTAAAGAGGATGAAGGTAAAGGAAGATGCAGGAGGAGGACAGTAGAGAAGAGAGGAGACCCGTCCTTCTCACCTGAAGAGCAGCAGCACGGCCTGGGGGAAGGTCTGGAAGTTGTTGTTCCTGTTGATCTGAGTGTTGTCCCGCAGCGCTATCTTACCAAACATCTGCACATAGGAAGGAGTCACAGCCACACAGGACATGAGCTCACACAGGAAGGAGTCAAAAGCACACAGGATTTGAGTTCTTGCAGGAAGGAGCCACAAACAGACAGGATATGAGCTCACACAGGAAGGAATCAGAGCCACACTTGATATGAGGAAGGAGTCACAGCCACTCATAATATTAGCTTAAACAGGAAACAAAGTCACAACGATTGCCTTAGACCAATCAGAACTCTACACTGGCCATCTTTGCACCAATCACTCTAACCTTTCCACTCATCACCAGACAGAAAAAAGGACTAACAGATGAAACAGCTTGGTAGAAAGAGAGAGAGAAAAGAGAAATGAGACAACTACACGACCAGTGGACACATAGGGCAGAGACACCCACTGGATCGGAGGAGCTGGCTTGGAGAGAAGGAGAGAAGGGGTGGGAGGAGGAGAGAAGGGGAGGATAGGAACAAAGAGACAGGGAGGTCTACACAGGGGGTCTTACCTGCATGCCAATGACGGCGTATATGAAGAAGAGCATCACTATGAGCAGAGCAACGTAGGGCAGAGCCTGGGGGAGGGGGAGACACATGTTAGTTATGGACCCGGGTCCAAAAGAGCACACACTGTCTGTCTAAAACACTCACTGGTCACTAGTCAATTTCAGTGGGTCTAATGTCAAAATCAAAAGAATCATAAGGTTGTATTTTATCGTGCAGAGTGGATCCACTTCCTGGATTTATAAAATTTAAGGTTCCGAGATATACTTTTACCTTTAGTTAAACAAAAAAATATACATAATAACATTGCCAATTTCAAGACACAAGGTCATTCCCAACACAGAGGGAGATTATTATTTTACATTTTATTTTTTACCTTTCTATCATGCTAAGTATAGATAGTGAGTTTCTATGTTGTTTACAGCCGGTGAGTGCAGAAGAAAAGGAGATTCAAAAGGTGTTTAGAACTTGTCCCTGCCTTCTTCCCTTCCAAAAACAACAGTTTGAGTCTCAATAGTCACTCTTCCGTACTCTTCTACCCTTTCTCAATTCCTTCTTAAAGTGTGTTGGATGAAAATGAAAGATGCCCCAACCCCTAGTGCTTCCTAATGACTAGGCAGAAGGGCAGAATGAAGAGAGAGAGGATGGAAGAACGTAAGAGACACTTTTGAGTCGCCCCCAAAGCCAACATGACAAAGACGGGATGGTTCATGTGAAAGGCCATTGGTCTTTTTTATTGTTTTGTTTACATACTACAGAAAATGTATGTAAAATGTATGTTTACTGTAATCATAATCATGTAGTCATAATTCTAAAGACATTATGACTACATAAACCATATGTAAATCTGAATGATTTGTTTAGACCAAATGGCCTAACTTGGACCGATCCAATTCCCCGCCCCCTCCCCTGTAGTCTGTCCCAGCATGGTAACACGAGTCTGCCCTCACTTGGAAGGACTTGATGAAGGTCCACAGCAGGGTCCGAATCCCCTCCCCCCGAGACAGCAGCTTGACCAATCGCATCACTCGGAACAGGCGGAAGAAGGTGATGGAGATCCTGGCGTTCTCTTCAGAGTTTTGTAGTCCCTTTTGGTGGGGTTGGACAACCAATGCCAGCACACACACACACACACACACACACACCCACACCCACACCCACACACACACACACTCACACACACACACACACACAACACCAGATTGCCAACACATACATTGTCAGACATACAAGCATGCATAGGTACACACACACACACACACACACACACACACACACACACACACACACACACACACACACACACACACACACACACACACACACACACACACACACATATTGGAATGCATGTGCATACCCACACATAGGTGCAGATACAAACGAACATAGAAATGTGTACATAGAAAGACAGACAGACAGACAGACAGACAGACAGACAGACAGACAGACAGACAGACAGGCAGACAAACAGACAGACAGACAGTTAATAAATGCAGTGTTTTGTCCGACAAAGTCCCAAAATCAACCTACAAAATAGTTTGGGAGAGAATTGGGTAATCACGCTGGCTGTGATGACTTCATGTAGAACCAAGATGACAGCAAACAGATACGATGCATTAGCTTACCGCTTTCCACTTCATCACAGCTTAGCAGCTCTAACATCCCTGTGATGCCAATTAAATATGTCTATATATCCCATTACCTTAGTGATGAATTATCTTTATGATAAAAACGTTAATGTACGAATATCGGCAAATTTGTCAGGGCTCAGGCTCAGCTCCATTGTAGTTCTATTAATATGGGGACTGATTACACTTACTTAGCTAAACTAAGCTTGAACGCTAGGTAGACATGAATAGACATATATTTCGTGTTATATTATTCATACAGTATATATTACTTATATATGTATTAGACGTTTATAACTTCCCAGAACACAAACCAAATGACTGAAACATAACATTTACCAGACTTCACGTCACCCATATGGACTGCACGCCAAATACAGGAAATACTTTATAAACTTAACAATAAATGAAAAACAACAACATCAAACAACCAAATATTAACAAACTCCCAAAACCATACAACAATTTACAACAATGGTAAACACGAAAACAAAGCATCAATCTGTTTGTTGCCGTCTGGGTGCTGTTCATGAAGCCACTACATCCTGTTTCTTTATTCAAGTTCTGATTGTTAATAAACCCCTTCCTATGGACAAGAGGTAGTACCAGACATAGCTAGCAGAGGGAACTACTCCCCTAAAGAGAGACTGACAGACTTGTATAGAGAGAGATAGAGAAATATATAGAGAAAGTGATATATATATAGAGAGAGAGAAAGAGAGAGAGAGAGAGAGAGAGAGAGAGAGAGAGAGAGAGAGAGAACAGAATATTGCCTAGATAGAGACAGAGACAAATACATTGATCTGTTCAATGATTGATAGAACGAGTGACAGGTAGAGAGGAAGATAAATTTATCAGAAAATGGCAGAGAGAAAGACAGACTTATCAAAAGATTGATAAGGAGAGAAATAGATCGAAAGATAGAGTTCATAAAAAGAGCAGTCGAAAGGTCAACTGATAGACGCCTAAGTGGCAGAGAGAGAGAGAGAGAGAGAGAGAGAGAGAGAGAGAGAGAAGAGGAAAAGGGAAAGAGAGAAACAGCATGACAGTGGGATGTTTTGCACCGATGAAAAAAAGCACCCAATACCACACTCAGAGGAGGAGGACTGAGCAAGGGGAGCGCCATGGCGACACGATAGCCACTCACTGATTGACAGAAGACGTCAGCCTATGCCACAACAATGCGGTGCCCTGTCTCACATTCAAACGGCCAACCAATCACTCACTCACTCAACCGCGCGCGCGCACGCACGCACGCACACACGCACACACACACACACACACGCTCACTAACAGATACACACAGATATATACACCAACACACCAATACAGGTTGCATGCTGCCGGTGGTAGGGGGCTAGAGAGCTGGGGGCGTGAGGGATGAAGGGAAGGAGGGACAGAGGGCAGACGGAGGTTACCGTTGGGTCGTACCATTGGGCTTACCACAGGGGGGTGAGAGGAGGAGGACGAGGACGAGGAGGAGTCTGCTGGCTTTAAAGAAAGGCAACACATCAACACCATGGCTAGCCCTCACCTTTCTAGGGGGCATGGTGTGTGTGTGTGTGTGTGTGTGTGTGTGTGTGTGTGTGTGTGTGTGTGTGTATGTGTGTGTTGTGTGTGTTTGTAATAAATCTTCCATTTTAGAGGTATAATCCAGCATCGTAAGTGAATGTATGTATAAAGATAAGCCCCTTGGGGTGATTCAGATGGGATTGTATGACCTAGCCGGAATGGGTGAACAGAATGAATGTGGAAATGGGGAGGCCACTCTTTCGGGGTCAGGAGGGCATTCAGAACACTAAGGTTCAAACAATGTGTGAGTGAGTATCTGAGTGTACAGACAGAACAGCATGTGTGACTGTGATGTGGAGCTTTGGGCATGTTGCTGAATGAGGAGACATCCATTGGTCATCCCGGGCACTGCAACATTAGGATTGAGTTCAGATCAAATTTTTATAAAAAAAATTGCGAGGTAAAGAGACGTTTCAAAGAAGGACTATTACTATACAACTCAACAGCGACTGTTGGTTCACTCAATGAACATTGGGCACATTAAAGGCACACCTGCTTTTGCAATCTGTGCTCGGACTAGTATTTGCGAAAGCAAAGAAATTCAGAGAGCATTTTAGATCTATCGATGAAGGTGAGATTCGATTTAAAGGAAAATAGAGTAGGGAATATAACTGAAGTATAAAGTACGGAAGTATAAAGGGAATGGAAGGGAGGCCAAAAGAAAAGGAGGGAAAATGAAGAGTTGGAGGGCAGCTATAGAAATGGTGACGCAGAGGCCAGAACAAGGGGGGATGTTTTGTCAGATGTCAGTCTAAAAATGTACTGAATGGTAGAGGACATCGAGTGTAGGGTAACGTGGAGGAAGAGAGGGGTGGAGGAGTGAGAGGAGAGCTAGTCAAAGGATAGACTAAACGGGACGAGGGGTTTTTGTGTGTGTGTGTGTGTGTGTGTGTGTGTGTGTGTGTGTGTGTGTGTGTGTGTGTGTGTGTGTGTGTGTGTGTGTGTGTGTGTGCGTGTTTGGGTTTGTGGGCGTGTGTTTGTGGCTGACTGTGCGAGTGTATGTGTTGCTTAGATAGAGTTGTGTGTGCGATGTTGTTGAACATGCTAAGTATCCATCTCAGCTGGTCCATAAGATAACATACAGTCACCATAACCAAATCCACTGCAGTTTGTTAATAGGCACAATATCTAATGCTTTTATGCAGCCATCTATTGAGAGTTGCGGCCAAAAAATAAATATGAACTTGTAATATTTACATGGCCATAATGTGAATGTACTTCAGTTCATCTCAAGCCCTGACTGAATCAGAATTTATTTGAACCATTTTCCTATTCGTTTGCAGTTTCATGGTTTCTATCTAGGAGCTACAGTGGACTTGGAAACTCTAAAATTGTCATGCAAGTCCCATAAAAAAACTCCCATGCCAGCTAAGAAAAGTGCATGTAAGCTAGCATTCTGGCAGTAACAACATTTTAAAAGGCCCTTCGTAGTTGTTCTCTCTCCTACTACACATCACTTTCATCATCACAGATCTATTCATTTTAATAGGTAACCCAGGTCTTTGCTCAATGGCTTCATCACTTCTGACAAAAAGAGTGATGTCATTTTACCTCTATGTTTAACCTAAGGCATTTATTCAACAGTTGTAATTACTTAATTATAAATTAATCGTTAATATAATTAGATGCTTTCTTCGTTCAATAGAATATCTATTCAAATTCAATGCTTGTGTTTAGTTGAATGGTTATCTGGAATCATGTGACAGTCTTAAAGACCCAGGTTACCCAGCTTGCACTGTGAGAGAGCAAGCAGCACCATTAACCAAGGAGAGAGAAGAAAGATGTAGAAAGAGGGATAGATAAACATCCATAGTAATAATGCAAAGTGCACTTCAAAGTTGAGTGTAGGAGAGAGAAAAAGAGAGATGGATAAGAAAAAAAAGAGGCATTCCGGAGGGAAAGATAGAAAAAGATGCAATAATAATGGCATCTGCCTGCAAGTCATGGCAAACACGGCTCACATTATCATACTACTTTCTACAAGGTAACCAATCTGACAATGTACAAACACAAAATAAAAATAGCTATTTCTAATGCTAAGGGACAAGTAGGGTAGGATCTGATTTACAAACTATAAAAAAGACCAGGTCAACTAAACTAATCAGACTGCACACACAACAGTACAGTCATCAAAGTGTGTCCAGGTCATATGCATAGCAGGAAGTTAGAACTGATGATGTGAACTTGAACTTTGACACAATCTAGGTGCTGAACATGAGGTCTGAAGTCAGAAAAACAAAATTAATATTTTCTAACCTATTTTTTTCTGATCTGAGAGCTCATTGTCAGATACATATTAATAAATAAAGGTACATCTTCTCAGATCTGACTAACCTACTTTCCATGTTACACGAATGGAGTGTTGGAGTCACTATTCTACATGAGGGCAAAGTGCAGAGGTTGTCTTATTAGAGAACCTTACAACATCCCAGGTACAATGCAAGAACAAACGCAATGTCACCATCATTATCATCATCAACATCATCGTCATCATCATTGCTCAATCATTAAAACTACCACACAAGAAGACTAGCGCCATGCCTTCAGATTAGAGATTAGGTCAGAAAATTAACAAAAATCAAAAAATCAAACACCAAACCCAATCCTAAACTAAAAACCAAACCAATTTCAACTCAAATCAAGCTCAGTGCAGTCAGGTGAACTGTAGTAGCAGGGAAGGGTGCATATCTCAGACTCAGACGGAAGTCTTTCACCATTTCATGCTTTTATCAACCTCTCATAAGCAGCAAACTTCACTTTCAAAGACTAGAAGAGACGCTGCCAAACTCATGGACAGGAGTAGACCGAGCGATGGCCTCTAGCCATTGAACTAGTCCACTGGAGCTTCTTGAACACTGGCCAACACCACAGACAATGGTGGAACTGGAGGCCTCCCTGCTGGGAGGGATTGTCAGAGTATTACCAGGTTCTCGAAAATTCATTCTCCTAGGGTGTTACTGGCATAAAAAACTGAGTCTCATCTAGAGTCTCATCTATTTCAGAACATCTGAAATAAACCATAAAGTAACGTTATCTGTCAATCGGCTCTAGACTAATCTGTGTCTATAATTACAATAGCAAATGTTAAAATGCGGTAACTCCACGGTATTTAAATAGTGGGCCGAATCGTTTTCATTTCCAAAGATTACACAGATGAATATTAGAATATTATATAAATAAGTATACAGGTGTTTAGCAGATAAATCAAACACAACCAAAAACTATTTGCACCACGATAAACCAAGTCATATTTTATTGTTGTAAAATATAGTTCTATATTTTATATAGAGCAAATATAGTTTATATATACTATTATATATACTCTCTAGTGAAGAATTTTTGTATTTCCAGTAATGAGCTGTGTGTGTTTCTGGTCTTACTGAAAGGAAGGGACGTGGCAGTGTACCACTATGCTGCTTCATAGAGGTGAAAGGTTTTTGAAATGATCTGCAAGAAAGACTGCACAATTCTTGTGAAACCTTTGAGCTGGCTTGGGGTATGCTGCCAGCTCAGGGTCAAAGTCATATTAAACTGGATTCCTCATTGTACTTCCTTAATAGGTTTGCTAATGGGATGCATTAGATACACAATTAATGCAGCTCCATTTGGGCAAAACGCTAAACCTTTAGAATGTTCTACTCATCTCTTTATGAATTCAAACAGAAATTCTCATATATTACACTCAGCTAAATGTCCAATGCCTACATTATGTCTAGGAGCTGAATATAGCACCCTTGATCAATCCATGCTATACAGTGTCCAGCATGCTTGGGGGGCCGACAGACCCCCCAGTGAAGTGGCACAGTGAAACCAGGTTAACTAATGTTAAAGTGCTGACACAATACAATAGTATTGGTTTCTATTGATGTTCAGCAGACCTAGGCAAAAAAACCTATTTCAGATAGTTTCAAATAAAAACAGTTAATGTCCTGATTCTTCTCGATTCAGTGTTTGGTCTCTTACAGTTTTTTTGGTCTTTTGGTTTTGTTCGTGACTAAATCAAATATTCTATGAACAAATTGGTTTTATTTCAATCCAGCCCTTCTAATATTTTTCCCGTCTATTTGAAAGGATCCGAAGGTGTTTTTGCCTCAGATTGAATGCTGTGAGCAGCTGTGAGGCAGGCAGTAGACTCAAAAGGAGGGAGGGAGGTGGACTACTTACGTTAACTTCAGTGATCGCTATGTCAACCACGCTACCCACAACTATCAAGGCATCAAATGTGTTCCATGCATCAACAAAATAATGCTGCGTTGGGTGAAAGAAAAACAGAAAAAAAGGACAGAACAAAAAAGAAGGGAAAGAAAGAGAGAACAAAAGGACACGATATAAATAAAAACCAAATGGGAAAAATAAAAAAGGAGAGAGGAGGAACAATAAGATAGAAAACAGTTACATATGAACTTTTGAGTTCTAGCCGTAAAGGGGGGAAGGAATTGTCAAATTAAAGGACAGTAGAAAAGAATAGGAGCGTAATCTGGAAGAGATGGAGAGCAGCGGCGGTCGTTCATGCTTATTCAAGTGGGAAAACAACATCAACAACAACAATATACAGTAGAACAACAACAAAATCACAACGGAAACAACCCATTTCAAATTATAGGCGTGGCATTGGTTAGTTATTGTTAGTCAAGTAATGAGTCAAACTTTCAGACATGTCAGCGTCTTTCAAAAAAAAATGTATCAAAAATAAAAAGATACAGAGGTTTTTACCTTTTCTCTCATACCCAGCAATGCATCGACAAGTAAACGTAAGAGCACCTAGAACCTCCTAGAACCCTGTCTACACAAACTGAAACGAGGAACTTTGCCTGACAACATTCTGGTCTGGCGAGGATTCCGTAGGGTGACTGTGCTGCCATCTTGGATGTAAGGATGAAGGGAGGCATACGTGAAGGAGGGAGGAGGAAGGACAGAGAGACACACCAGAGCATGGCGTGGGAGACAACATAGCAACAAAGAGAGGGGGGGAATGGATAAGATAAAGAAAAGTTGGAAAAGAGAGGAGATGGTCTGAAGAGACAGAGTGAAGGAGAGATGAAGGTGAATGAGAAAGAGGTAGAGAGAGAGACAGGGTGAGTGCAGGGAGAGGTAGGCAGATAGGTGGCGCTGTACTTACGTTGATCTCACTCAGAATGACGTCTATAATGCTGCCAATAACGATGAGGAAGTCAAAGACATTCCAAGGATCACTAAAGTACCCCTATATAGGATGGAGGGGTGGAGGGAGGAGGAGGGTGAGAGAGGCAAGTTAGACAGGTGTTATTCAACGGGTTAAGGTGTAACGCCACCCGCACGGTTCCCAGATGTGGAATGGGGCCGGCACAGCATAGACTCGAAGCATAGATGGTTATAAGCAAATTATTTCTCCAGAAGTTATTTAATGTGACAAGTGGATTTGAAAGGCATTCTATAGTCTACAGCTCTGGGCCAAATTCGCATTTGCATTAGAAATGCATTTTGGGGGGCTACCAAAAAACCCGGAAGGATCCAGCCGCACTTCCTAGTTCATACCTTTTTGCTTTTACAGGAAATGGTAAATGGTAAATGGACTGCATTTATAATGTGCTTGTCGACAAAGTGATGGGCATGGTGCTACACAGCCAAACTGGAAGCAGTCTAATAAGGCGAGAACCTCTTTGTTTTGCCCCAGATTGTTGGATGGCGTGGTTGGAAAGGCGGGGAAAGTGAATGGGAGGGGATGAGGGAACAAGGGCTGCACACGAGGAGAGAGAGCGTTTCATCAAAAGAGAAATGCATTCATTGCTGTTTCGCTAACTGTATCTTTTGGCATTGACGTCTGTAGCTAACTCTAAGTGGTATGCTACAAGCAATGTCGAAGAAGAGCAGACATTAACCCACTGTCCTCCATTAGAATGACGTACAACCACAAACTTAAAACATAATCAGCCTTTCAACAAACACATCCAATTCAACACGTTGATAATGGATCCCAGGCACCACCGCATCTGGAGCTGCACGCTAACGTTACAACTGTGACACCTGAAGAAAATGTAGAGGCATTAGTATGAGAATAGTATTTTTAATCCATGTTCCCTCCGCTGTACAAAGGGAAGGGTTTAAAAAGGTTAGTTCAAAAACTGCTACTTGCTGCAAAGCACTCTGAAAAAAAAGGTAACTATCTTAATGCCTAGTTCTGACTTGTGATAGCTATGTCTCCTCTCTTCAGACCTAGTTCTAGTTCCATTTCCAGTCCTGAAGAAGATAAACAAGTGGGCCGTTTAGCCCAGTGTGCGTAAGGCGTTGTTCAACTAGGACTTGAAACTCAGAGGGATTTACATCAGTAGTTTTTTAGCTAAGGTCCACATGTATACACAGCATCAAAGCATCCTCTTATTGAACTCGCCATTGCTAAGCAACCTGGTGAGATGCTGCTAGTCATGACAACATGCAATGTTCACACAGAGAGATTACGAGAGATAGTGGGACAAGAGAGAATAAAGAGAGAGAGAGAGAGAGAGAGAGAGACAGAGAGAGAGAGAGAGAGTGAGAGAGAGAGAGAGCATGTGCTGAGGGACTGTGTGTGATCTGTGGCTGAATTTATCATCAGTTCAAAGCAGTTTGTTGACCTACGTCTAATGCACTATGGAGAATATCTCCATCTGGCTTTGTTTAAATAACAAGGCTGACGCAAAAGGGAGCACTCAAATTGAACCATTAAACCCACCAGATTACTTAGCAACGGGGAAAGCATGAGACAACGCTGAAACACACGGTCAGGTAAGTCAGTAAACATTGATCATGCTCATCTCCAGCACATATCCTTTTTTAGTAATAGTTAAAAATTAATCAATGCAATTATGTAAAAACCTTTTAAAGTAGCTCCATGACTCCATAATTGGGAGTAACTAACGAGCAATTGCAACGGTCTCTTACAAAAACAGAATTATATACAAAAAACTCAAATATTGATTTCAAGTCGTCCTGGAGAAAAGTGATTGTTCTCAAATAACACACTCTTGTAAACACAATTTACAGTACTGACAAAGTATGTACACAGAAAGAACTGAAGCCTGAATTTTAATAAGTCAGAGCATGTCTACATAAATAGCTGACACTCTGTAGCTATCGCTACATTTAAACTAAGTGACCACGAGCTCAGAGTTTGTAGAGCCTGTAGTGTGTCAAAATGAATTGGAGTGATTGAAAAGTACTAGCTGTGATTTTGAAGACTCTACCTACATAAAGAATGGCTGTGCAGCGTGACAATAGGGGTGTGGAGAGTGTGTGTACCCGAGGTTTGAAGGCGATGAGCTTGAGGATCATCTCCACAGTGAAGAGACCAGTGAAGAGCATGTTGAGGATGTTCATGGCATCGTTGAAAGACCCGGTCTGACCGTGGTGCTGCAACATACACACACACACA
>JAPMUY010009585.1:70000-72500 GCA_026901105.3 Galaxias olidus
CTCACAACGAAGAACAGCACTCCCACAACGTTGAAAGGGACAGAGCACAGCACACAGGCCCATTGAGAGAACCCAGCATCTGGCCTCGTTCCAACTGTGTTTTCACCACACATTGGGTGCTTGGGACATGGGTTAGGGTTTTGGACTTTGGACTCCCTTTCCAAATGAACGACCAGTAAACATTAGTGGCAGGCCCAGTAGGCCGGGTAAAAACCAGGAGACAGTGTGTGCTCAGTGGGGCTCTCTGGTGCTGGCCGGTGTGTGCTGTGTTCAGTACAGGCCCCCCCGCCCCGGTTGGTCTTACGTTTCAGAACCGGTACTGTGGTACCTGGAAAGTCGTTGGCTGGGTACGGGTTCTTCTCATCATTCTCATCACCAACATACTCATCTATGTTGATCTGGAAAGGGGGGGGGGGGTATATATCGTTACTCCATGTCATCATTCCATCACAGTGCTAGTTGCTCTTTTGTTACTATAATGAGTAGCTGCTTCCTAACTGAGGTGAAAGCTATAAAACTCCCCCTCCCATACTATCCTAGTGCTATTGCTTATTTTAGACAGTATATTTGAAAGATGTTTATGTGTTGGCTTGACTGGCTTGTCCATTTGAAATGTATCAATAACTTCACCAAGTCAAACTGACAGCTTGCTGACTAAATGTATTATTGTGTGTCTACCTCAGTAATGGTGTGTGTGAATGTGTGTGTGTGTGTGAGGGGGGGGGTTAAGTAGCTGGCAGTAGGCACCTTTGTAGCTGTGGGCGTCTCTCCGTCAGAGGTGATTGACTTGAGTTCGATCTTGTCCTCCTTCTTCTCCTGCTGTAGAGGTGGTTTCTCATTCTGGTGACGCTTCTCTGGGCTGGCCGCCCTACCAGGACAACACGCACACACACTCTCATTATAAACACTGACACAGTGCACGTGGCTTTACAAAGTTGTAGGGGAAGTATTTTGTGACACAATCTAGGCTTGCATAATTACTCATGTTTGTGTGTATGTCTTTGGTATTACAATATGAGTACTATACATTTGCAACATCTTCCAAAAGGTATCCTGCACTGTGTCTTAAAAGGGGCGGCCACACACACACACAGGCGAAAGCAGACACACACACACACACACACAAACAAACACTCAGACAGACCTGGCCAGCTTTTTCCTCTCCTTCTCCTCCTCCTCTTCCTTTTGAGCAGAGGTCAGGCTTTCGGCGTCGGCCAGGTTGTCAACGGCAATGGCCAAGAAGACATTCAGGAGGATGTCTGGTTAGAGGGGGCTGGGTCAAGGAAGCAAAAACACACGACTTCCTTTTTTCGGCACCACTGAAGACCTGGTTGTGAAGAGTGTCGATCGAACACACTTAAACAACCTTGTCGTTATTTGGAGCCCCCCCCTGTACATTGTTAACCTGCGTTTAAAGATGTCCTTAGGCTAATATGTCATTATATAGCCCTATGTGGAGTTTGTGTGTGTGTGTGTGTGTGAGTGTGTGTATTTATTGTTTTAAGCAAAAGCCAGTCAGCTTTTAGCGTGAAATGTAACGTGGCGACCGGATTGGCACACCCAGGTTTTATATCCAACAAATCCGGAGTTGCACCGGAGCGCCTGACTTGCCCTCGTCGATTTAGCAAGATTAGGAAGATTAGCCTCATAGGAAAGTAATGATTGAATTTACAAATCCCTACAGTTTATACTTTATCTTTCCATTATTAAACTGATGATTCATTCATAATTCCCCCCAGCTCCCTCTGTCTTCTCTTCACTCAGGCAATCTTTCCTCATTTAACCCTGTGCTGCACGAGCACGTATTCCTTATAGACATGCTGTTGAGCCCTGTTTGGTGGAATTCTGCCTTGTAAGTAAATGTTTTAACCCTGGCGCTGGATATCATCAATTTTAGCCCTGTGCTACAGGAAGTGTTTCCTTTGGCTATTACTTTTAGCCCTGTGCTACAGGAAGTGTTTCCTTTAGCTATTCCTTTTAGCCCTGTGCTACAGGAATGTTTCCTTTGGCTAATCCTTTTAGCCCTGTGCTACAGGAAGTGTTCCCTTTAGCTCTTCCTTTTAGCCCTGTGCTACAGGAAGTGTTTCCTTTAGCTATTCCTTTTAGCCCTGTTCTACAGGAAGTGTTTCCTTTGGCTATTCCTTTTAGCCCTGTGCTACTGGAAGTGTTTTCTTTAGCTATCTATTTTAGCCCTGTGCTACAGGAAGTGTGTCCTTTAGCGATTGCATACAGTATAGCTTTTTCAGCCCTGTGTTGTGGTAGGATACAGTTTCCGCAGATGAAGAGGATGATGAAGTAGATGCAGACCAGCATGCCGGGGAAGGACGGCCCTCCGTACGCCATGATGCCGTCATACATCACCGAGTTCCAATCCTCCCCCGTCAGGAT
The DNA here is from genome assembly GCA_026901105.3 of Galaxias olidus. NCBI lineage: Eukaryota > Metazoa > Chordata > Actinopteri > Galaxiiformes > Galaxiidae > Galaxias > Galaxias olidus. The sequence goes on from JAPMUY010009585.1 coordinate 72,389, forward strand.
CTAGCAGAGCCCCAACACAAACATGAGAAAAAGAAACGTCTGAATGTGCGGGCTTGAATAGAATCAATTAAAAATACAACAATACAAGTATCTATCAGAAAACAGATCTTAG
>JAPMUY010009585.1:77500-80000 GCA_026901105.3 Galaxias olidus
GCGACAGCTAACATCATTTTTAGTGGAAATTATTTAAAGCTAACTCTTGGTAGTGCTCTTGTCCCTGAAAACAGCCTTTTGAAATGATGCCACGTCTAAATTCAAACTAATCAGGCTTGTACATAACGACATGACAACCCTTCCGGTGTCAGAATGCACAGGTTAAAGCAGGACGGTCTGCCTGCAGTACATCACGAATGGCCTCCCCTAGCTTGAAGACTACGCCACCCTGACTGGCTGAAGAGAGAAACTCAACATGTCTGCATATTCATTCCCTTTTAAAACCATGTAGCACGAAAAGCTGTGAGAAAAGTGTCTGAAAGTGGCTGTAGGTGAGAGAGGGTGGGAGCGGCTGGGTAAAATGTCTACTTACGCTAGCCGTGTGCAGCAGGTCTCTCCTTCCATGTCCCCAGCGGGGGCGTTGTCTGTGTTCACCGACTCGTTCTCACTGGCTGGCATACTCACTGTGCAAACCATAGAGGGAGAGAGAGAAAGAAAGAAAGAAGAGGAAGGGGGCAAAGAAAGGATCAAATAAACAGACAGTGATGATAGAGGACGTCAGAGATCATCCCTCCCTTTTCAAGCTGGTTATTACTGAGATCCTTCTGTGGTCAGAGCCATTTCCACGACTTCTGTCAGGGGCTCCCTGTCACACACACAGACAGACAGACAGACAGACAGACAGACAGACAGACAGACAGACAGACAGACAGAATAACTTAAGGACAGACATAAAGACAGACAGACAGACAGACATCTGTCTCACTCTGGCAGTCCCTTTTACCCTCAGTGTTTTAGGAACACCGAGTTGGTGTCATTAGATTTGGTTCAAGTTAACTTTCAGTTCCCAGGAGAACTACGCAGCAGAAAGCCTCAAAAGATGAGGTGACGTAGCAGCACTGTAGACAGAGAATCAAAATGATGAAGAGTAATATATTCCGGAGGAGGGAAGAATTACCAAAATGTAATGCTAATTTAAGTCAGAGGAAATTGTGGTTGTTGAAGACTCATGCATCAAAATGATATGAGCACATTAACTGGATTTAACTTTCAGTCCGCTTTTCCATAGAGGGGCAGACAGTGACTTGTGTGTCCTTATTTGGACCTACATATAGCAACAACAGATCCCTTACGCCACCTAGTCTGACCTGCCATAAACCAACATGGTAGCCACTTCTGGCTAAGCCTTGTACTGTACCTGGCCCGGGAAAAACCTATTTTTGTCTTGGATGACGAACTGCTGAAGATTTACGACAAAGGAGACATTTTGTTGTCCAACACTCACTCCATTGGGTATGCAGCACAGCTTCTCCCTCAGGCACAATTTTATCAAATCATAATCTAATGTTAGCCATCAATCTTGATGCAAAGCCAACCAGCAGATAAGAGTGGAATTGAGGGAGGGAGTGATCGGGGGGAGGAGGGGGGTTTAACATAACGGAGATGAGGAATCGAGGGAGGGGAGCTAAGGGAGTGTGGGGGCATGTCTGAAAGAAGGACACATTTATAAAGTGGTGTCAGAATAGTTTCTTATTGCTTCTGCCAGTTTTCATCTGCAGTCAGAGGGAATGAAAGGGGGGTGGGAGGAAGGCATGGGGGAGGGCCGTTCCCTTTCTCCATCCTCATTCCCGGCGCCTCTGGTTAAGACATGCTGCTGAAAAAACTCCATATCCCTCTACTCAATCTTCTCTATACCCACGGCTGCAAATACATCTCCATGAGCACACACTGGGAAAAAGAACAACATACTGAAAAAATCTCTCAATCTCTCTTCTTTGACGTCCCTCTGTATTATAGAATACAACTCCACTAGCAGGGGCAGAAACACTACATGAAATAGTCTTTGGCAGCACCCGCAACACAGAATGCACGGTAGCCTATGTAGGAAATGTTAATCTTAACACTAAAAGCTGACATATTATTAAAAGATGGGCATTTCTAAGGAAAAACTAAAACCTTTTACATTCGTTTCCCAGTCCAGTTTTCTCTTAATTTCCTGGTTAAATGTTATTATTAGTTTACTAATCAAGTTGATAAAATGTAATTGTTTACTTACTTGTACTTGTTTTATGCTAGTTTACAGAATAGGTCTACTGTACTATGCTTAACTGGCTGGATCCTCAGTTTATTAGGGTAGTTTAAATTGAACACGATAATGTGACCAGATTTGTTATACACCACATAAAATAAAACCATGAGATACAATAAAAAGCATATACATTTTAAAATTAAAATGTATAATGTGAAAATGATATAAGTAAAATAATAGCTCAGTAATTAGCAGGCAATCTGATTCTCAGGTTAAGAAACAGACAGATCCAAATGAACAGAAGAAACAACAACATAATCATTACATAACTAAAACTAAAATAACTTTAAGCAAACCTGAGCATTTAAGGACAAACTGTCAATCAAATTTAATCTGTCAATCAAATAGCTGATCAGTACAGAGATGAACAGCCAGCCAATGACATGCAGCTTCAGGTCCTTTCAACATGCA
>JAPMUY010009585.1:85000-95000 GCA_026901105.3 Galaxias olidus
CCCCAGGGAAAGGCTTGCGATCCCAAGGGGAGCACGATGTCGGGGCTGGTCGCATGGCTGACTCTTATGGATAAACTAAGGTAAAGCATATTCCGGTTTCTGTGTGTTTATTCATGTGTGAACGTAGGGAACACGTCATACACAGTCTATATTCTTTTCCAGTGTGTGTGTGTGTGTGTGTGTGTGTGTGTGTGTGTGTGTGTGTGTGTGTGTGTGTGTGTGTGTGTGTGTGTGTGTGTGTGTGTGTGTATTTGTGTGAAAGTGTATGCCTGTTAATGAGTATGTGTGTGTGTGTATGTGTGTCTGGCTGCCCCGGGGCTGTGTGTTGTCCTTCAACACGTTCTAATAATCTAAACAGGTTTCCTCCTCCTGGGTGCTCTGGATCGCAACACAGACAATACAAAGAAAACACTACTTAGTGGCTCTCAGAGAGGAGCGACAAATACCCCCTGTCTGTCCCCAATAAGGACACACACACACACACACACACACATACACACACACCCACACACACACACACACACACACACACACCCACACACACACACACACACACACACACACACACACACACACACACACACACACACAAACACACACACACCAATCCCCGCCCTCCCCTGTCCTCCCCTTGGTGGCGGTACTCACGGTTCCTGGGCTTGTCATCGTCCAGCCCCTCCTCCTCATTCTCGGGGTCGATGTCCTCGGCCTGCGTGATCCAGTCCAGGTAACCCTTCAGGTCCTCCTCCAGCTGCTGCTTCTCCCTCAGCTTCTGGAAGTCCCCGCGCGCCTTGGCCTTCTCTCGCTCCTTGGAGAACTCTCTGGGTGAGGGTGGGGTGGGGGGGGGGGGGGGGGGGGGAAGAAGAGGAGGATGGGGCAGGGAAGGAGAGGGAGGTGTGGAGGAGAGAGGGATGGGGTTGGCACGGGAGGAAAGGATCAAGAAGGTGGTGGGGGAAAGGGGAGGGAGGTGAAAAGATGGAGGGAGGAAGGGAGCAAAGCAACGGAGAGAGGGGACGGGGGGGGGGGGGGAGAGGGAGAAAAAGAGAGCGACCCTGAAAATCCACCGAAGGTAAAAAAAACGCTGACACACCATCACATCCACCAGCGACCAGGAAAACATGAGCATCGACATAAATAAGTAAGTGTATCTTGTAAAGCACAACGAGACACAACAGGAACGGTTAAACAGAGAGAAAAGGGGGGAAGCTTTAGGAGAGCCGTGGCAGCAGCACTGATGTTAGGGGGCGTGGGGGGGGGGGCTTTCCTCTCTGTGTGGAAGAGACAGACAACCGACAGGAGATGGGGGGGGGGGGCACAAACACAATTATCACCATGATGTAACACGGGGAAATGTCTTCCAGGTTACACAATGGTGCTAATGAGTTTGTACAGCCACTTTTTTTCGGCTCCCATGGTCCATTTGAGTTGTTTTTAAAAAAAAAAAAACATTTCCACGATTACGTGTGTAAAGACTTCAGCACTTTTCCCAATTCTGTGATTGCCATGCCACATTTGTGGAGCCGAATGCCGAATAGCAGAGTCGTTCTTCATGTGCACTATAGAGTTACAGATAGCTGGGTGTTCCTTTACTGTGGTGTTTAACAATAAATAGTGCAGTCTTCAGCCTAAAGTGCCACTTTACACCTCTGTTGTCTAACGGATCCCTAAGTGTGCCTTTAATATGGTGTACTGGGAGATCCCGCGAGGGCTGGGACGTAGGGAGCAGGGCTTCTTGGACGAAGGCCTAAAGACATTATAACTCTCCGGGCACCACTTCAGCTAATCAATGAGTGTTGGCGAGTGTTTGCGTGGGGGTGTGTGTATGGGTGTGTGTGTGTGTGTGTGTGTATGTGTGTTTGGGTGGTGCAGCAAGCCCGGGGGAGCGATGAAACTAAAGACCACCACCGCAGACCACACACACACACACACACACACACACACACACACACACACACACACACACACACACACACACACACACACACACACACAGCGATCGATGGCTGGGGTATATAGTGCTTCAGGCCTGCACCTGAGGTTGATAGCGGTGCAGTCTGACAAACAGCTATTGTCTGTCTCCTTATAAACTACTGATACAGTCCCATTGAGCTCTCTGTGAGTGTGTGTGTGTGTGTGTGTGTGTGTGTGTGTGTGTGTGTGTGTGTGTGTGTGTGTGTGTGTGTGTGTGTGTGTGTGTGTGTGTGTGTGTGTGTGTGTGTGTGTGGCCAACAGACACAAAGGGAGAGAGGTCCACCGGGCTACTGGAGTGTCTGTACTCTCTGACCCTCTCCTTAGACATGCGTGAGGAAAATGTCAGACACAGAGTTGGCAGACGGACACACAGAGCCTGTGAAGGCCTTGTGGAGCTGGACCCTGCGGGGTCAGAGGGCAGTGTGTAGGGAAACGCAGCGTTCACACACAGCGCTGCTAAGACGCAACCCTTTCCCTTAGACAAACTGGCAGCGAGGGTGGAACAGCAGAGAGGAGGAAATCATCTCTGGGAGCTTTTTAGAAAAGAAGAAGACAAATGGTTTCTATGCATGACAGCGTTAGGATCTTTTGACAGTAGAAGAGGCAGTTTTGTTGTTTCTGAAAGTGGCAGAAGGGAGGTAGGTTCTGTTAGAGTCCAGTTTGGTGTGGTCTGGTCCAGTCCTTACCCGCTCAACACTCCCAGGACCAGGTTTAGGACAAAGAACGACCCAATGATGATGAGCGTTACAAAATAGAGCCACGGCCAGAAGTTCCCTACTGCATCATTCACCTGGGGGGAGAGGAGGACGAGGGGAGGGAGGGATGGAGGGAGGGAGAAGAGGAAAAGAGGGGGAGCAGCAGAGGTAAATGGGGTGATGAACAGAGGGATACAAGAGAGGGATGAAGAGGGAGGAGGAGGGGGCAGATGGATGTGGGGAGGAGGGAGGAGGGAGAAGGGAGAAGGGAGGGAGTGGAATGGAGGGGTTTAGATCTCCCGGCAACAAGAGCCCCACCCTGCCGCCCCATATCTGTTGACATCAGCACCAGCCAACTCAGAGAGCTCAGTGACATTACCAACCCTATTGTTCTCGTTGCATACCCAGGCTGCCCGGCTGTGGCACGCGTTTCCACTACGGGAAAAGGAACCAAACCGTTCTGCACAGCTCAGCCCAGTTCAGTTCAGAGCGCTGGTGGGAAAGGACTGCGTTGGAATGGAAGGCGGGGTCAGGGTTGGGGTCGTGGGCTGCTTTCCGAGGGTCAAAACAGCTGTCCTTTCCTTGGTCATTGCTTAGGCTTGACATTGCCAGTTGGTGCAGGGACAAATGCAAGGGAAGTTTGTTTCTAGGCTACTGGAACACATCCCATGGTTTTGGTTGGAGACCAATCCCAACTGAGAACAACAAGACTCTTCTGAACAGGCTTGTCCTAACATAATATCCTCTGTGTGTGTGCAGTAGCTGGGTCAAGATCCCGTCTGTAATAACCTCATTACCTCATCAAATCTTTCGTGAGAGAGAGAGAGAGAGAGAGAGAGAGAGAGAGAGAGAGAGAGAGAGAGAGAGAAGAATGCCCCTAAACCTTTGGGAAACACTTTCCACAAGAACATTAGGTCACTGTGTCCTGCTCTTATGTTCTGTCTACTTGAGTGTGTGTGTGTGTGTGTGTGTGTGTGTGTGTGTGTGTGTGTGTGTGTGTGTGAGTGTGTGTGTGTTTCAGACCTCGAGTTTGTCTCTGACAGGTTGTGACATGGTGTGTGTGTGTGTGTGTGTGTGTGTGTGTGTGTGTCCTGACAATTAGCATAACACAGACGGACAGGTGGCAGAGTCACAGCGTCTGTGTGTATGTGAGTGTGTGTGTCAATGATTGGGTCTTACAATGTGTGTGGATGTGGCTGGTGTTTACCCTGGGTAGGGTGGTCCTACACACATATACAGCCCCTTGACCCCTGCACCCCATGGCCATTAACGTGCCGGGCATCCCCTCTGCTTCTCTCCAGGTTCTCTTGATGTCGAAGTCCAACACACACAGTGCCAGAAGACATTTGCAACAGTGCTGTGCTCTTGGTACATTTAGCTCAGAACTGGCTCATTTGCATTCTCTATAAAATATAAATGATTCCAACGTATTTTCAAGCGAACAGGCTTTAGGGCACCAAGCTAGACCTTTTAGGTCAGACAAAGTGCTGAGGACAATTTGGTTGAATGACAACCAAACCTTGACCTTAGGCATAGCATTAAAAAGTACCACCGCATGCTTCCTCACCTTCTCCCGAACCCGTGGGCTCTGTATGGATCTGTGTGGAGGGCAGCAGAGTGTGTGTGCATGTGGAAGTGGCACAGTGAGTGTTTCATGCCAAACAGGTTGATTTGGACCAGATACAGCGGGGTGTTGTACGTAAAAAACGATCCTGGTCCTGGATTCACAAGCCTGCACATTTTAGTCGGGTGGAACTGTTTTACTTTCGGGAGTCTTGTTGCCCAGTCATTGGTCACAGAAAAGGTGCACACACACACACACACACACACACACACACACACGCTCTTACCCGCTCAACACCCCCAGAACAAGATTAAGAACGAAAAAGGATCCAAAGATGACGAGACTGACAAAATAGACCCAGGGAAGTTCATAGCCCATAGCATCCTGCATCTGAAGAAGGAACAGGATGAGGAGGAAGAGAAGCAGTAGGAGGAGAGAGAGAGAGAGAGAGAGAGAGAGAGAGAGAGAGAGAGAGAGAGAGAGAGAGAGAGAGAGAGAGAGAGCAGAAAGAGAAAGAGAGAAGGAGGAATAAAATAGGGAAAAAAGAAAATATTGTGTTAGATGCTGAATACAGGCTTGAAAAAAGTACAGTTGGAAAAAAAGAGCAAAACACAAGGATGTTAACATCACATAGAGCAGCAACAGGCGGCAGAAAAGCTTGTGTAGCGTACCTGTTTGAGTGAGTGAGAGTGTGTGTGCTTCAGGTCGGAATGTGACACAGAGTTATGTCCAACTTACTTAAGAAGGACACGGAGCAAAGAAACAGCAAGCAATGACTACACCATTGTTCATTACAATTCATGTTCATCTTCGTGTAATACCAGAAAGGAAAAAGAGAGAGAGAGAGAGGGGGAGAGAGGGAGAGAGAGAGAGAGAGAGAGAGAGAGAGAGAGAGAGAGAGAGAGAGAGAGAGAGAGAGAGAGAGAGAGAGAGAGAGAGAGAGAGAGAGAGAGAGAGAGAGAGAGAACGAGACAGTGAGAGAGAGAGAGAGAGAGAGAGAAAAGAGAGCCCCACAGAAGAGGAGTGTTTCCTCTGCTTCTTCCTGCGCCATGGTTCTGCATGGTGTCGTAACACGCACAGCGCTATCAGCCTCCTTAACAACATGTCATTTCACATTTCACTACACCCACAGGAGGCCATTGTGGCGGCTCTATGCATGTGCTGGCTCTTTGTGCTCGGTGGGACAGGGTATGTGATGCCTGCTCCTCTGCGTTCCTATTGGCCGCGGACGGTAACAGTGGGTTTTTCACCTGAGCCAGATAATATCATTATTGCAATTTTCTTCTATGCAGTTCTTTTCTATTGAGATGGATGGATCATAAGATTCATGTGAATGGTTTCACAACCGATGGCAAATCCTCAGCGGCGTCGAAATTTGAGAGAGGATGGAGAGAGGTTGTTCAAACCTCACCCCAAAGACAAGGTTGCGTTCGATCTATTTCTGTAACTGCTGGGCTGTTTAAGCCCCTCTTCCCCCAGATAGCCCTCCACCGCGGGGCTGTGTGCAGCGTGGTTCAGACGTGGTCAGTATGGGAGTGTGAGCAGGGTGCAGGCAGAGAGGCACAGAGCAACAGAGAAGGGGCGGGGGGGCTGGCCGGGCCTTTCCAACACTCCCCAACACACCTCACACACAAACACAGCGTCTGATTCAACCTGAGCAACAGCCGAATGGGGACATGGCCAAACACTAAACTACACCTTTTATTTCAGAGGTTCAAGGAGCACAATTGTCTAAACCTACCACCCCCCCCCCCCCCCACACACACACACACACATAACTATTTATGAAAGTATTTGCTCTCAATTCAAACAGTCTCTCTTTAAAGCAAATAGGACACATTTTGTAACAGTTGAACAGTGAAACCCTTAAACATATAAGACGTGTTTCTTTACCAGTGCCATATGAGTGCTCTCTGATTGCAAAGACAAAGCACTTCAGTATCGTTCCTATTTATCTCACCTGTTGAAAGGTCTGATTTAGGGGCTCAGACTGAAGGCAAAAAAACACCCCACATGATCATGTGAAACGACTCTGCCATATGGGCCTGTGTGCTGGCGGGGATGACATTGCAGCGTACTCTAGCCGAGGAGAGTGAGGAGAAAGGAAACGTTATCATTAGCGCGTACGGCCTCTTTCTACGGCCCAGCAGAGCTAACCAGCTATGACTGTCCAATCAACCCATAGATTTAGCTCGCTAGGGTATTGTAATGATGCGATGTCTTGGCAGAGCTAGTTCAGGCAGGCAACTCAGACACAGCATTTATCCACGTCACATCAATCAACCAGTCGCACACGCTCAATAGTTTAACGCTGCCTACTAAAGGGCAGTCACTCACCACACTTGCTCCTACAACTGCTCGCTCACTGCTGCACCACACCATGCTTCTGCTCGCTGCTGCACCATATTATACTCCTGCTCTTGCTGCTGCCCACCTCCACCCCAACTTCCACCTATTTATGGTCTGTTGCACAGTATCCGATGGGGGATTCTGCTCCCTACCAATGGTTGTCCACTTAGCATTTGTATAAGACCCCGTGCGGGGAAGCAATCAGAGCAGCAGACCCTTGACGCCATACTTCAATGTATTACCATGTATTGCAATAAATTGTTAAACCTATTGTAAGTTCTCCTGACTGAACTATATTCTTGTGATGGTCTCAGGGTAAAGCATGTGTGTGTGTGTGTGTGTGTGTGAGTGTGTGTGTGTGTGTGTGTGTGTGTGTGTGAGAGAGAGAGAGTCATTGTGTTGCATCTAAAATGCATGCAATATGTGTTTTTTCTCTCTTTGCGAGCGTTTGTATATGTATTTTATGTGGGGGTGTCTGCCAGCATGTCTGTCCATTTCTGAGTGAGCATAGCCCTTCTACGCGCCTCAGAAGTGGGCCAAACGTTGAAATTCAACAGACGTTCTAGAGCAAATTGCCATCTTCAATTACAGAGTATATTCTCTGCATCGATTTACTCCGAGGCGGAGCTGAGGAGGCTGGTCGCTCATGTCTATTTTCCTCCCCTCAATTTCTCTAAATTTGCATGATGTACTTCTCTACTGTGTGTGTGTGTGTGTGTGTGTGTGTGTGTGTGTGTGTGTGTGTGTGTGTGTGTGTGTGTGTGTGACTGCGTGAGCATGTACTGTATTCATATATGTGTTCTCTTTCGGTCGACTACATTCAACACAATTCACATATGGGATAGCATCCACGTCTCATCCCCATATGTGTTGTGTCTCACTCCATTTCCCTCAGAGAACCTTGGTTACATTGTATCCCTTAGTTTTGGTGTTCTGGGTTGTCCGTGTTTCCTATTTACCTAAAGTTTAAAATTCATACAGTAATGTATAGACCTGAGAGGACAGAGTGGACTGTTTGGTTGTCCATACAGTAAAGTATGAATTCAAAAGGACACGGAGGCTGTTTTGATGTTTATACTGCACAGAATCCCACAGACGCCCGATAACTGATGCGTCCCATAAACTCGTACAGGCTTAGATTTAAATCCTGCGTTAAATCTGGTTCTCCCAGCGGGACGCCTCTCTTCCTGTGGTGCCGGGTCTCCTTCTTATAGGACAAAACACAATAAACTGGCAAACTGTTAGACAGCGGCTGTGTCTAGTTGAGAAGATGAACGGATCCAAATGAATTGCCTGCAATGAACTTTCTCCATCTAGCTTTTCTCCACACGCTATCAAATCAATTTCAACGGTAACAAAATGTCTGCACCAGGGAGCATTTATATGGCACCGATGTTGACCTAACACACACAAAATCAGAAACATGGTTCCACACACACACACACACACGCACACACACGCACGCAAGCGCACACACACGCACGCACGCACGCTCCCGGCCGTGGGGCAGACTGACCCAGTAGAGGACGTCCGTCCAGCCCTCCATGGTGATGCACTGGAAGACGGTCAGCATGGCGAAGGCAAAGTTGTCAAAGTTGGTGATGCCGTCGTTGGGGCCCTCCCAGCCCATCCGGCACAGCGTGGAGTTCTGGTTGCAGTTGCGGCCGTGGGCGCCGGTGGGGGCGCAGGGCGCCGGCTTCTCCTCCGCTTTGGGACCTGGACGGGACGGGAGGGGGGAGAGCTATGAGCCTTTGGTAACGCCGTGTTAGAGACAGGCATCCCATTGGACTGGGAGTTTCACACGCTTCTTCAAAGAGGGACAGGGACAAAATTGCAGAGGGTGCTCTTGACTACATGTAACTTAATGATGAGTGTGTGTGTGTGTGTGTGTTTGTGTGTGTGTGTGTGTGTGTGTGTGTTGGGGGGGGGGGTGGGGGTGCCTGTACCTAAGTGTCCCTCCTTGTGAAAGAAGCAGGTGCGGTGCATCTTGCCCATGAAGAGCTCCAGGCCGATGATGGCGTAGATGATGATGACGAAGAGGACCAGTAGGGCGATGTGGAGCAGAGGGACCATGGCTTTGATGATGGAGTTCAGCACCACCTGGAGACCTGGACACACACACACACACACACACGCACACACACACATTACACAGCAAAGCAGTGCCCAAGACAATCTTTCCATCCCTTCGACTCTCCATCCTGCCTTGTGAATGTGGGCATCATACATGGCAGGGAACAGTCTATTGTCAGTCTGGTATGGCTCCACATGGCTCGTTCCAGTCATGCACTCATGTGCCCGAAGATGTTCCCATATTGCTTTTGGATTTTTACATTCATCACATGATTCCCCATAGTTCCCCCCCCCCTCATTTTCCCATCTTGTTCCTACATCTTTCCCCCCGCCTCCCTCTCTCCCTCTCTCCGTCCATCCATTCATTCTACTTCACAATTGATTACTCAGCGTTGATGATATCTGGTGAGTCTGGTCATACACGCTGGAAAACAGGCCTACCGCGTGTTTACGTGTGCGCGTGTGTGTGTGGGTGTGAGTGTGCGTGTGTGTGAGTGTGCGTGTGTGTGTGTGTGTGTGTGTGTGTGAGGAGCTCAACCAACACTATCAGCGCCAATCTCAGATTCCATTTCCTCACCTCCTCACCCAATCTCCCCCTGCACCTGCTCCCGAGGGTCCCTCACTCACTCACACACACACACACACACATACACACACACACACACACACACATCCTCGCTGCCACTTACTTGGTACTCCTGAGACCAGTCGGAGTGGCCGGAGCACCCTGAAGGCCCTTAGAGCCTTGACATCGAACCCCGCCGCCTTGCCCCCGATGGGCGTGGCCCCGTCTCCTTTGGTGGCCTGCTCCAGGATGGCGCTGAATAATCTGGGGGAGGACAGGTTTGTTGTCAGCGTCTTCATCTTCATTGTACTGCACTTGATCACAGTCACCCTTGACATCCTCCTCCTCCCCCCACAATAACTATCACCAACATGAGCCTTCACTTCTCATCGTCATCCCAAAGCTGGCACTACACAATGTGGGAGGGTAAGGCATTAGTAGCATCATCATCATCATCATCATCATCATTATCATCGCTGTCCATGTTGTTCACTCGTCTTTCTCTTCAACTGGCACTCTGAACGCAAGGGAAAGCTGCAGTTATAATCTCCCTGAAAGAGAGAGAGAGGGAGGGAGACTGAGAGAGAGAGAGAGAGAGAGAGAGAGAGAGAAGAAGAGAGAGCGCAATGAAGAGAGAGGGGAGAGAAAGAGCGAGAGAGAGAGAGAGAGAGAGAGCGAGAGAGAGAGCCTGGCTCATAGGCTCAAAGGGCAGCCGACAGCGCATTAGATACGCAGTATTATCAATTAACACACACATGAAATGGCCACTTGAAAAGGGTCCCT
>JAPMUY010009585.1:100000-107500 GCA_026901105.3 Galaxias olidus
GAAGAGAGAACCACAAAGAACCTCTCCCGCCAGGGAGACGTCAGGATATTGTCTGAGCGATCCGATCTGCTTGTAAATAATACAATGATGGTAATGGTTGGATCAGATGCTGTCCAATATTACGACTAGTCAGACAAAACAGAACATCCAGTGTCTTGTCAATGAAACAATCTAGTAACACACACACACACACACACACACACACACACACACACACACACACACACAGTTGATGTGCCATTCCTTTTCATCACCTCCAACCACTTTGAATTCTCGCTGACTCTGCAACAGCTGCCAATCTGACCGACAACGTTGTTTATTTGTTTAAACTATAATACAGAGCACATTATTCCACCAATTTGCCCCCCTGAGAGCGTGTGTGTGTGTGTGTAAGTCTTTTGAACCCTTTATATTTGTCTATTTAGTCAATACAGCTCTCTCTCTCTTCCATCCTGTACTCAAAAGCTTATATTGTTTTTGGAATGCCTTCTTTTCCTTCCGTCTTAAATTTAGGAAAGGTTGTCTCCATAGCAACGACTCCAATCTAAAGGCGGGTTCATGGGAACTGTCCTAGGACAGCCGTGCAGGGGAGTGCATGTGTGTGTGTGTGTGTGTGTGTGTGTGTTTGTGCTTGTGTGCGAGCAAGTAAGGGATGGAAACACAAACACATAGTCACACACACACACACACACACACACACACACACGCTCAAACACGCAGACAGAACCATAAAAACAACAACACGACAAGAACATACAATGGTACGCGGCGTAGTGAAGAGCCATACTGTACAGCCTATCCATTCATCAGTCCATCTCTCCCTCGCTCCATTCCTCATCCCACGAGAGCCTCTCTCCCTGAGGGACTGCCCCAGCTGCGACTCCCTCTTCCTCTTCCCACCTCTGGGGAGCTCCTTTCCCAGGACCAGGAGTGGGGGTTAGAACAGGGGTAGGGTTAGAACAGGGGTAGGGTTAGGACAAGGCAAGGGGGTTAGGACAGGGCAGGGTTAGGACAGGGCAAGGGGGTTAGGACAGGGGTAGGGTTAGGACAGGGCAGGGTTAGGACAGGGGAAGGGGGTTAGGACAGGGCAGGGTTAGGACAGGGCAGGGTTAGGACAGGGCAGGGTTAGGACAGGGGAAGGGGGTTAGGACAGGGCAGGGTTAGGACAGGGCAGGGTTAGGACAGGGGAAGGGGGTTAGGACAGGGGTAGGGTTAGGACAAGGCAAGGGGGTTAGGACAGGGCAGGGTTAGGACAGGGGAAGGGGGTTAGGACAGGGCAGGGTTAGGACAGGGCAGGGTTAGGACAGGGCAAGGGGGTTAGGACAGGGCAGGGTTAGGACAGGGCAGGGTTAGGACAGGGCAAGGGGGTTAGGACAGGGCAGGGTTAGGACAGGGGTAGGGTTAGGACAGGGGTAGGGGGTTGGGACAGGGCAGGGTTAGGACAGGGCAGGGTTAGGACAAGGCAGGGTTAGGACAGGGCAGGGTTAGGACAGGGGAAGGGGGTTAGGACAGGGGAAGGGGGTTAGGACAGGGGAAGGGGGTTAGGACAGGGCAGGGTTAGGACAGGGCAAGGGGGTTAGGACAGGGCAGGGTTAGGACAGGGCAGGGTTAGGACAGGGGAAGGGGGTTAGGACAGGGCAGGGTTAGGACAGGGCAGGGTTAGGACAGGGGAAGGGGTTAGGACAGGGCAGGGTTAGGACAGGGCAAGGGGGTTAGGACAGGGCAGGGTTAGGACAAGGCAAGGGGGTTAGGACAGGGGAAGGGTTAGGACAACGGCAAGGGGGTTAGGACAGGGCAGGGTTAGGACAAGGCAAGGGGGTTAGGACAGGGCAGGGTTAGGACAGGGCAGGGTTAGAACAGGGGAAGGGGGTTAGGACAGGGCAGGGTTAGGACAAGGCAAGGGGGTTAGGACAGGGGAAGGGTTAGGACAAAGGCAAGGGGGTTAGGACAGGGCAGGGTTAGGACAGGGCAAGGGGGTTAGGACAGGGGTAGGGGTTAGGACAGGGCAGGGTTAGGACAGGGCAAGGGGGTTAGGACAGGGCAGGGTTAGGACAGGGGTAGGGTTAGGACAGGGGTAGGGGGTTGGGACAGGGCAGGGTTAGGACAGGGCAGGGTTAGGACAAGGCAGGGATAGGACAGGGCAGGGTTCGGACAGGGGAAGGGGGTTAGGACAGGGGAAGGGGTTAGAACAGGGGAAGGGGGTTAGGACAGGGCAGGGTTAGGACAAGGCAAGGGGGTTAGGACAGGGGAAGGGGGTTGGGACAGGGCAGGGTTAGGACAGGGCAGGGTTAGGACAAGGCAAGGGGGTTAGGACAGGGGAAGGGGGTTGGGACAGGGCAGGGTTAGGACAGGGTGGGGGTTAGGACAGGGTTAGGAAAGGGGAAAGGCTAGGACAGGGGCCAAACCCTAACCCTTCCTCTCCTGAGCTGCCCTAAAAACACAACACACGCACTGATGCCAAAACAATAACAAAACTCTGTGTACCACTACAAAACGTCTGCAGGAAAGTCACTGTGTTGGTGTATAGTTTGACAGCGGTGCCAGGGAGGAGGGAACCAGGGGACCAGAAGAGAACGCCGGGCACCACGGTAGAAACCACTGTGTGGAGAAACGTGTGCTCGTGTAACACCACGGACTCTTAGCTCTAACGACAGATCCACCCAGTGATCACACCGACAGAAGAGAGGAGAGAGGGAGAAGCGTGAAGGTGAGGTTAAGGGGCCTGTGGAGGGAGAAGAGAGGCTGTGAGGGAGGAGTGAGGCTGTGAGGGGAGAGAGAGGAGGAGAGGCTGTGAGGGGGAGAGAGGAGTGAGGCTGTGAGGAGAGAGAGAGGAGGAGAGGCTGTGAGGGGGAGAGAGGAGTGAGGCTGTGAGGGGAGAGAGAGGAGTGAGGCCATGAGGAGGAGAGAGGAGGTGAAGTGGCCTCACGGAGAGAGGAGTGGAGGACCTGAAGTTCCTCTGTTCAGGGCTCTGTTAAGGCTAAACACACACACACACACACAGTGTTTGACCCAGGCCATGGGACTTCGCCGGTGTTGACACAATCTTGCTAGAGTGTGACCTGAAAGCCAGCCAAGGCCTTAGACCAGGGACTCTAGTGGAGAGGTTAGCCGTGCTGCGTCACCTCTAACTGGGGGAGCTTGGGCCAGTGAGAGCACTGCTGAATTGTGGTCTCATTATCCTTTAATTAGAGCAGGGAGAAAGAGAGGGGGAAACAGACACAGAGATAAAGAGATGGAGAGAAAGAGGGGAGAGAGAGACAGAAAAAGAAAGGGTATCACATAGTCGTCCCCAAAAGCGCTACATCTAAAACTGTCTCTTTCTCTTTATTTCACAAATACACAGACAGACACAGACACACACACGCTGCAGTTTAAGCTCATTTTGATCTGTGCCGAAATCCCATTGATTCCAAGCTGTCACTACCAGCCCCCACTGCTCCTCAAATAACACACAAAGACAAAACACAACCACACACACGCACGCACGCACGCACGCACGCACACGCACACGCACACGCACACGCACACGCACACGCACACACACACACACACACACACACACACACACACACAGTGAACAGTCAAGAGATCAGACAGCCATAACAGCCAAGGAAAATCTAGCAGCTATTTCCTCTATTCCAGCACAGGAAAATAAGAGCTGTATGTTTCCATTTCCTAACACACCGTACTCCGGTAGCTGTGCCAGGAGGACTAAAAGACATGTGGAGATATCATCTAAAATCCCCGTCTGTTTTGGGATCGTTTTTGTGAAACGTTAGATTGCCACTGGTTGTCTGGCCGGCACAGTTCATTTTCCAGAACCGCAGAGCAAATCTGAAACCGTAGTCCCTCAGTTACATCGCTGTATAACGCATTAGGTCTGATTCTGAAAAAATATAAATGCTTTATACACTAGTTACAACATAAGATAAGAGATTGAAAAAGAGACAAACAGACAGACGGACGGACAGACAGACAAATAACGGAGACAGACAGACAGACAGACAGACAGACAGACAGACAGACAGACAGACAGACAGACGGACCGACAGACAGATAAGGAGAGAGGGGGAGACAGACCGAGAAAAAGAGAAAGAAGGAGAGAGGGAGAGACAGATGGAAAAATAGGGCAGGATAGAGGAGAAAAGAGCACGAGCAGGTAGACAGACAGGCCAACTGAGCAGTAATTTCGTTAGCAGTGATAGGTCAACGAAACCGCCCCATCCATCCCAAGGCCAATGAGATTACAGTATTGATGTTCTAGCAGGGGACAGGGTCTCCATCTCCCTTGACCTTCCAAGTGGGCCCGCACCATGAGTGTTTGTGTGTGTGTATCTAATAGGATTAGCCTGCAGGTTAGCTCTCTAAGAGACCACACTCCTCTGTCATGCATGGGTCAGAGATTTGTGTCACATCTATCTGAGTGTGTGTGTGTGTGTGTGTGTGTGTGTGTGACTGTGTGTGGGTGTGTGACTGTGTGACTGTGTGTGTGTGTGTGTGTGTGTGACTATGTGACTGTGTGTGTGTGTGTGTGCGTCAGTATGCATACAATAAACAGGACAGCAAGGCACACAGTGTACAAACCATACATTCAGAATCCATGAACACATACGGGTAAACATTACACACACGAGTAAACACACAAGCACACACACACACACACACACACACACACACACACACACACACACACACACACACACACACACACACACACACACACACACACACACACACACACACACACACACTACACACAGACCACATGTACTACACAGAAACGTACATTCACTTTTCGCACAACGTCATATTGTACTATGGGAAGTAGTGTTTTTACAAACTCGTATAATCTGCAAATGTGTACACCTTTAGATGATTTGCTGCTCTATCTAATTTCTCTCATTTCAGAAAAAATTTATCTCTAGATTTTCTGATTAATTTATTAAATAAGAGAATGTGTCTTGTATTTGTTTGCTGGTTTGAAAGGTAATGTGGTCATAAACCTTAAAGCTTACAGCACATAGGAAAAGGAGGATTAGAATATAAGAATGACGTCAAACTTTTGACAATAACTTTAAAAACAAAAATGTCAAAAAGGACAGTAAAATCATTCAACAGTTTGCTCTTTTTTCATGTTTTTATGCGTAACAAACTCTGGGTGCCATCCAGGCATCTCCACAGAGACCAAGATGGGCCCAGGCGTTGCTATGGAAACTGAGGGCTGCAACGGCAGGCTCATGCATACACACACACACACACACACAGACACATACACACACACACACACACACACACACACACACACACACACACACACACATACACACACACACACACACACACACAGACAGATGACAGTGATCAGTATTTAACCCAGAATATCTACAGCAGAGGCCTAATTACTGCTCCTCTCCTCGACCGCATCCGGAAACACACACATGGTGAGTATGTGTGTCTGTGTACGTGTGCGTGTGTGTTTGTGTGTGTGTGTGTTTGTGTCTGTGTGTGATTGCATGCGTGTGTCTTGTTAAGCTATGAGCTTGATATCCTGTCAAACATCTTTTATATCCCTAATTAGAACTGCCCTGGTTGAATTATAGTCTGTTTAAGGTCTAAAACTCTTACACCATTACTAAGTTAGTTTCAGTTCTCACTTTGATATGAGTTTAAGGTTTAACGCCACATTACCGCCCATAATGCATTACACTGCACAATTCAGTAACTTAGCAAACAGCGAAAAAACATATATAAAATGAAATACATACAAACACATACAAAGTGAAATATACCTCT
This sequence comes from Galaxias olidus, assembly GCA_026901105.3. Classification (NCBI taxonomy): domain Eukaryota; kingdom Metazoa; phylum Chordata; class Actinopteri; order Galaxiiformes; family Galaxiidae; genus Galaxias; species Galaxias olidus. The sequence continues at coordinate 105,794 of JAPMUY010009585.1, forward strand.
GGTCTCCCACACTCACACTGAGCTTTCTGACCTGAGCCGATAACCAATCAGATTGCAGTATCCTCCGGCTCCACTCCTCGCCACTTGGCTCCCTCCACTATGACCCAGCACGCTAGCAACACGCTAACAACGGGTAGACCACTGAAGGGCATTAAGGCGACCCTAAGCTTCAATCACAAGCCAATGTTCCCGTAGGTCTTTAATGCGGGATTAAGACTGGAGAGGGGAAGGATCAGGTGACGCGTGTGTGTGTGTGCCTCTTGGGATAATTTATTCCTTAACCCCTGACCCCGGAGCCACATAATCTCAATACAAAACGTGTTCTTAACCAAAACAATACAAGAACACAGGACACGTGAGAAGATATTAGCAGATATTTAACAGAACAGAAGAGAGAAAAAGGCAGTAATGAAAAAGGAGGGGAGGATAGAACTCTCTTTCTTTATAGTGATTCTATTCTAGTCTTCCCTGCATCATCCCACTAGTTAGCGAAGGACAGGTTGCTTGGAAACTAAGTTTTTGTAGTTGCTTGCGATTTGGTAAAGTCAACGTGAGAGAAAACTCAAACAGAAAAGAGAGGAGGAGGAGGATAAAACCTGTGGGTGAAAAAAGATAATCAAGACAGACTTTTCAAAAGTCTTTATCTTTATCAACCGATGCACTAAAACCCAAGACTAAGAAAGAAAGCAAGAAAGAAAGAAAGAAAGCAAGAAAGAAAGAAAGAAAGAAAGAAAGCAAGCAAGCAAGAGAGCAAGCAAGCAAGAAAGAAAGAAACACTCTTTTCAGTCAAGAAGCTCTCTCTGTCCCTCCCTGCCTGCCTCCTCCTCCCCTCTGTTCCTCCCTCCCTCCCTCCCTTCCTCCCTCCCTCCCTTCCTCCCTCCCTTCCTCCCTCTCTTCCTCCTTCCCTTCCCCCGGCTCTCCCTTATTGGTTCTGTTACATTTGTCAACCGAAAAGTGGGAATTTACAAAAACTGAAATAATTGGATGTTTTGGAGAAACTGGCTGATCTACAATATTCTCTCTCAAAGAGGGAAAGGATGTGGGAGTACAACAAACAAAGGAAAACTAGGAGAGGAGAAGATGGGTGGGGATAAGGACTGTGAGGCTGAGAGGAGAGACATGGAGTACTGCCATTAATGCAACAAAGTAATGCAGAGGAAAGTTGGTTCAACAAAGGGGTATTTTCACCTTTTACATTATTGAGTCAGTAAATCATCTTACAGTCAGTCCACTAAACTGCCTCGGCAGGGTACCATATACATGATGTGTGTGTGTGTGTGTGTGTGTGTGTGTGTGTGTGTGTGTGTGTGTGAGAGAGAGAGAGAGAGAGAGAGAGAGCGAGAGAGAGAGAGAGAGAGAGAGAGAGAGAGAGAGAGAGAGTGTAGGTGTTCGACTGAAGACAAAATGTACCCTTGAGAGAGGGGAATGAGAGAACGAGATGTATAAATCCAAGGTGAAGTCTGGAATTATTCTACACCATCCCTCCACGTTTGCCAGCCTCTCCTCCCCTTTTCTAGCTCGACCCTCTTCATCCGTCCAGTTCTCTCTTTACTGTCCACTCCCTCCCTCTTTCCCTCCCTTCTTCTTTCCCTCCCTCTCTCCCTCCCACTTTCTCTCCCATCCTCTCTCTCCCACCCTCCCCTCCCTCCCAGCAGGTGTGACTTCTGCCCATATGTTTTCTCTGTCTCTCGTACCAGGACAGCTGGA
>JAPMUY010009585.1:112500-115512 GCA_026901105.3 Galaxias olidus
TACAGACGGTTAGGAGAAAATTAATATATGTTATAGTATAGCCGCTCTCCCCCCTCTGTCTCTCGCTGAGTGCCATGGCAACGACACAACGCTTTAATGGGATTAGCCGTTTACCTTCCCTCCCTCGTTTCCATGGCAACAAAGTGCAACAACGGGACACTATCAAAAGACATTTTGAAAAACAGAGATAAAGATAAAAAAATAAGAAAACGCAAAAAATCTATTATACGTTTAAAAATAATTGAACATTTAATTGAGACCAAGAAAGAACAGAACACGATGGCACCTACTGTAAGAAAAACACACATTTACACTGAAACACACACACACACACACACACACACACACACACACACACACACACACACACACACACACACACACACACACACACACACACACACACACACACACACACACACACACACACACACACACACACACACACACACACACACACACTAATACGGCAAACTAGCGCTTACACAACTTGAGTAAAACCTGCTCTGGACATAACACTACATGTTAACGGGTACATGGCTCTGGTATAAAAGACAGATCGGAAAGCACATTTGACTTGACTGTAGTAAGTTTTCCTTTGACAGAGCAGAAATACTAAAGTAATTCAGAGCACAACTTCATCAGACTATAATATGTCAGGCAAAGGACAAGTCTGTCAGAGGACCATATTACCAGAGTTTTCGTTTCTCTGTTACCCTGGTGACTTTGAGGCACAGAGATCTAATAGAGTTAGAATCATTGTATTGTGTGTGTTTGTGTGTGTGTGTGTGTGCGTGCGTGCGTGCGTGCGTGTATACTGTATACGTGGGTGCCTGTGTTGCGTGTGTCGGGTGTCCCTGGAAGCAGCCTGTGGTTAATGAGGTGCAGTGTGGTGTTAACATACACACAGATGACAAACCACCAGCAAAGGACAGCAATCCTTTCAACTCCCCCGGCAAAGAGGGACACGACCATCGTTAAGCTTCAAAACAACACAGGCACAAATACTCACACGACCTGCCCAACACCGCCTTCCATTAAGATATAAGAAAAGACAGACTGTACGCACACACACCAGAGTGCACCTCCATAATGAGGGAAGGTGTGTGTGTGTGTGTGTGTGTGTGTGTGTGTGTGTGTGTGTGTGTGTGTGTGTGTGTGTGTGTGTGTGTGTGTGTGTGTGTGTGTGTGTGTGTGAAAGGGCCGGGGATATAGGAAGGAAAAACAGATGGAAGACATCGTCGAGATAACATGCAGAGGAGTCAGGGAAGGAGGAGAGGAAGGGAGGAAGGAGGTCATTTGATGACCGGAAGGGCTTGATGCCGATTCGGAACTTTCTGCTACAGCCGATGTGATGGTGGGACGGGCGGTGCATGCGATGTCATTGTGTGTGTGTGTGTGTGAGTGTGTGTGTTTGTGGATCTGTGTGTGTGTGTGTGTGTGTGTGAACACGCACAGCGCCTTTTATTTTACGATGATCCTGTTGAAAGGCTTCAGTTAAGACACTTAATCAGACATACGATGTGAAGTAACAATGAAGTACACTGAAGTATTCTCTGAAGCAAACTCGAAGCCCGCACTAAGGTGCACACTGAAGAACACGAGCGAGAACACTCGCTCTCCCTGAAGTTTACAATGAAGTACACGGAGTGTGCACTCCTACAATGAAGTACACGGAGTGTGCACTCCTACAATGAAGTACACGGAGTGTGCACTCCCCTCTACCTAGCGTCCTCACCGAGCCGTGCTAAGGAAGGACGGAAGAAGACGAAGGTGTGAACGAAAAACAAGACAGCCAGTCAGGAGACAGGAAAGAGCTGACGGTTCAAAACAGGAAGTTGACAAACAAAGGAAGAAAAAGAAATGGACGCTGGGAGGGAATGTAAGAATGGAGGGCGAGTGGGGGGGAAGTGTTTGAGCGTGTCTCCTGTCTGTGTCCTCGGCGCTGTAGCTTTTAACGAGCGGCCACGATGTTTGTCTGAACGGACGCGGCCTTCCCTTCACCATCAGTCAAAACTTTCAATTACAGATTACAGCCCCAACACTGATAGAGAACCAAGGGGGGAAGAGAGAGGGAGGGAAAGAGAAAGACAGTGTTCGAGAAAACGGTGGGGTAAAAATAGGGGGGGGGAGAGAGAGAGAGAGATTGAGAGTGAGAGAGAGAGAGAGAGAGAGAGAGAGAGAGAGAGAGAGAGAGAGAGAGAGAGAGAGAGAGAGAGAGAGAAGTATAATGGAATTATTCTATTATTTTTCACAGCTCTTGAATCCCTCCGCTGCCTCATAGCTGCCATTTTCCTTTGCCTATTACTTTCCCCATAGCAGGTCCCAGGGGTGTGTGTGTGTGTGTGTGTGTGTTTTAGTAGAGGCTTTCCACGCTGGGAGAGGCACCGATGGGCCATGAATGATAATGGATCCTGGACTGCCAGTCCCCACACACACACACACACACACACACTCTACACACACACACACACACACACACACACACACACACACGCACACACACACACACACACACACACACACACACACACACACACACACACACACACACACACACACACACACACACACACACACACAGGGCTGTCAGACACACCCAGACGTCACATAGGTATTGTGGTGTATCCGCCCAAGGACAGAGAGACTCCAGTCGGACCACAGTCTGTAGGACACACCATCTCACTCTGCCCCGCGCTCCCTCGCTCTCACTCTCCCTCACTCTCCCTCTCCCTCTGCCTCGCTCTCACTCTCCCTCACTTTCCCTCTCCCTCTGCCTCGCTCTCACTCTCCCTCACTCTCCCTCTCCCTCTGCCTCGCGCTCACTCTCCCTCACTCTCGCTCTGCCTCGCTCTCACTCTCCCTCACTCTCCCTCTGCCTCGCTCTCACTCTCCCTCACTCTCCCTCTGCCTCGCTCTAACTCTCTACCACCATCTCTATTTAGCCTTTTCTGCTCTTTCTTTCTGTCTTTCTTTCTTTCTTTCTTTCTTTCTTTCTTTCTTTCTTTCTTT
>JAPMUY010009586.1:0-7500 GCA_026901105.3 Galaxias olidus
TCCTGGTTTTCCTGTTGCAGCGTTCCATGTTAACCAGCTCCTGGCTTTCCTGTTGCAGCGTTCCATGTTAACATGCTGCTGGTTTTCCTGTGTGCAGCGTTCCTGAGGGTCCCATGATGCTGGAGGAGCAGAATGTGTGTAACACCTTGCTGCTGCACATGCTGACCCATCAGTCCGTCCTTTTTACCCGTCCCCCCGTTGACCCTGTGCCCTGTGAGGACACGTCTCCTTCATCATCTCCTCCTCCTCCCGCTCTCTCTGCCCTCGCCGACCTGGAGGTGAGACTGCCCTACCTGTGTGTGTCTCTCTCTCTGTCTCTCTCTCCCTCTTTCTCTCTCTGTCTCTCTCTCTCTATGTCTCGCTCTTTGTCTCTCTCTCTCTTTCTCTGTCTCTCTCTCTCTCTTTCTCTCTATGTCTCGCTCTTTGTCTCTCTCTCTGTCTGTCTCTTTCTCGCTCTCTCTTTCAGGTAAAGAGCTACTGTATAATATATACTATAGACAAAGTCACTTGTTAATAGGTATTGGTGTGTTACCTATTTCCCTCAGGCATCTAGTAAGAGCTCAGACTCTGAACAGAACCACAGAGACCCACTGGATCAGACAGAGACCAGCACCTTACAGACTGAACAGAACCAACAGAACCACAGAAACCCACTGGACCAGACAGAGACCTTACAGTCTAAACAGAACCATAGAGACCCACTGGACCAGACAGAGACCTTACAGTCTGAACAGAACCAAATGAACCATAGAGACCCACTGGACCAGACAGAGACCAGCAACTTACAGTCTGAACAGAACCAACAGAACCATAGAAACCCACTGGACCAGACAGAGACCTTACAGTCTAAACAGAACCATAGAGACCCACTGGACCAGACAGAGACCTTACAGTCTGAACAGAACCAAATGAACCATAGTGATCCACTGGACCAGACAGAGACCAGCAACTTACAGTCTGAACAGAACCAACAGAACCATAGAAACCCACTGGACCAGACAGAGACCTTACAGTCTGAACAGAACCCTAGAGACCCACTGGACCAGACAGAGACCTTACAGTCTGAACAGAACCAACAGAACCATAGAAACCCACTGGACCAGACAGAGACCTTACAGTCTGAACAGAACCAACAGAACCATAGAAACCCACTGTACCAGACAGAGACCTTACAGTCTGAACAGAACCATAGAGACCCACTGGACCAGACAGAGACCTTACAGTCTGAACAGAACCGAAAGAACCATAGAGACCCACTGGACCAGACAGAGACCAACACCTTACAGTCTGAACAGAACCAAGAGGAAAGGCTTCTTTGGACCGGAACCAACACCAGCGTGTCCCAGAGGTCCAGTGACACTGACACGCTGGAGCAGAGTGGTACCGGGTCGGTGAGCAGCAGGTCCAACACCACGTGCACGTCTGACCAGATCAACAGGTAAGGTTCTGGTTTTGGGTCCAGATTCAGCGGCTCTGTGGGTCTAGATTCCTCTTCCCATACTCAACAGTGCAATGTGTTTTAGTAGAGTTAGACATGAAGCCTTTAAGACCTAGTCTCACACTGCTGTACTGTAGGTCCTGCATCACCACTGAACCCCAACACACACACACACACACACACACACACACACACACACACACACACACACACACACACACACACACACACAGATGTCCTGACGTTTCACAGGACACTGTGGCTTCAGACGTGCTTTTATGAGATGGAGTTTTATGATGCCTCGCCTCGTCAGGTCATCGTTAGGTACTCTATACTCATCAGTCTTTACATGTAGGAGGCACTGTTTACAAAGTGGACTGTGTGTGTGGACGCAGCATTAGGACTCTGTGATGAGCCATTTGAGCTACTTGGTAACCACGTCAGTAACGTCTGTCAATCATTTCCATGGTCATCCTATTCCTGCTCTCATCTAGGTGTCATAACGCCCCCCCGCCTCTGTCCTTCCAGCCATCCTTTCTTCCTTCCTTCTTTCCATCCTTCTTTTATTTTGTTTTCTATGAAATAACTTCTGATCTGGACGAGCGTAAGCATGTCTTCCTCAGCCCCTCTCTCTCTCTACCACTCTCTCTCTGTCTCTCTCTCTCTCTCTCTCTTTTTCTCTCTTTCTCTCTGTCTGTCTCTCTCTCTCTCTTTCTCTACCACTCTCTCTGTCTCTCTCTCTCTAGCTCTCTCTCTCTCTCTCTCTACCACTCTCTCTGTCTCTCTCTCTCTTTCTCTACCACTCTCTCTGTCTCTCTCTGTCTCTCTCTCTCTCTACCACTCTCTCTCTCTCTCTACCACTCTCTCTCTCTCTCTCTCTCTCTCTCTCTCTCTCTCTCTGTCATATCTCTGTTCAGCAGCCAGCTGTGTATCTGAGGAAGCAGAGAATGGAGAAGGACAGGGGAGGCTGACTCTCTTTGTCAGTGGTCAGTCGTGCAGCGACGTGAGACGAGGCGCTGGTAATTAGGGACAGCGTCGTAGAGCCCGGAGCTTTATATGGGGCCGTCGGAACGGCCAGGTCACTACCTGAATCAGGAAACGTGTTCCCAAGTGTTCCCGCATTCCGCAGAACAACAGTGTGTTCCTGTTTGACACTCCCTGTCCCACTTTGACATTGATGTCAGCCTGTATCACAATGTGTCACACTGTGTCAGACTGTATTACACTGTGTCAGACTGTGTCACACTGTGTCAGACTGTGTCACACTGTGTCAGACTGTGTCACACTGTGTCACACTGTGTCAGACTGTATTACACTGTGTCAGACTGTGTCACACTGTGTCAGACTGTGTCACACTGTGTCATACTGTGTCACACTGTGTCAGACTGTATCAGATTTTATTACACTGTGTCAGACTGTATCACACTGTGTCACACTGTGTCAGACTGTGTCAGCCTGTATCACACAGTGTCAGACTGTATCAGATTTTATTACACTGTGTCAGACTGTATCACACTGTGTCAGACTGTGTCACACTGTATTACACTGTGTCAGACTGTATCACACTGTGTCAGACTGTGTCACACTGTATTACACTGTGTCAGACTGTGTCAGACTGTATCACACTGTGTCAGACTGTGTCAGACTGTATCACACTGTGTCACACTGTGTCAGACTGTGTCAGCCTGTATCACACAGTGTCAGACTGTATCAGATTTTATTACACTGTGTCAGACTGTATCACACTGTGTCAGACTGTGTCACACTGTATTACACTGTGTCAGACTGTGTCAGACTGTATCACACTGTGTCAGACTGTGTCAGACTGTATTACACTGTGTCAGACTGTATCACACTGTGTCAGACTGTGTCACACTGTATTACACTGTGTCAGACTGTGTCAGACTGTATTACACTGTGTCAGACTGTATCACACTGTGTCAGACTGTGTCACACTGTATTACACTGTGTCAGACTGTGTCAGACTGTATCACACTGTGTCAGACTGTGTCACACTGTGTCAGACTGTGTCAGACTGTATCACACTGTATCACACTGTGTCACACTGTGTCACACTGTGTCAGACTGTATCACACTGTGTCAGACTGTGTCAGACTGTATCACACTGTATCACACTGTGTCAGACTGTGTCACACTGTGTCAGACTGTATCACACTGTGTCAGACTGTGTCAGACTGTATCACACTGTGTCAGACCTTTTGACTCACCGGCCAAGGGGACTGGTAGATGAAAAAATCCACCGGCCAAAATAATAAATGTAATTTTTGTGTCACATATACATTAGTTTCAGTAGGCCTTCATTGCATCTAGTTAAGGTATTATGTTGCACACAAACCTAAACAAGAGCTTGAGGACAGAGGAAAAAACAAATCAATCATATTATTCTATAAATACAATTGTCAACAGTTAATCAATTCCAGATACAATAGCCTACTTTTACTGTAGGTCCTAAATGATAGGGCTTAGATATGATATGACGTTTATAAATTGATTTCACATGAAGCAGCAAGCTACAGCTCAAAGACAAGCTGTCACAAAGTAGCTTGAATTCAGCTTCTGTTGTTTTCAGTGAGCTTGGCATTGGCCCCCTCTTCAACCATATAACAACCATTCATACGTTGGCCTCATGTTCCAAACAAAAGCACATTGTTTAATTACGTTGCAGCTAGTTGGATTGATTGAACGGCCATGGCTGCCCCACCTGTTTGGGACTACTCAGCATATTTCAGCCTCCAGTACCTACACTTTCTCTTCTCTCTTTTCTTTTCAGCTTCTAGTCGTTTAGCTCTTGTGCTCCTCTGGTCAAGACCTCTGCCTATTCTCAGAGTGTTGTTGCTTTGAGATGCAGTGAGGAACGTTCACTATGTGAACTCATTCTCCTCCTCTGAACAGGAAGCATGTGACTCTGATCTAATCTAACTTTAGACTCACGTGTGGTGGTGGGAGAAGCAGTGTGAACATCTCTCTCTCTCTCTCTGTCTTTGTCTGTCTCTCTCTCTGTCTCTCTGTCTCTCTCTCTCTCTCTCTCTCTCTCTCTCTCTCTCTCTCTCTCTCTCTCTCTCTCTCTGTCTCTCTCTTTCTCTGTCTCTCTCTCTGTCTCTCTCTCTCTCTCTGTTTCTCTCTCTCTCTGTCTCTGTCTCTCTCTCTCTGTCTCTGTCTGTCTCTCTCTCTGTCTGTCTCTCTCTCTGTCTTTCTCTGTCTCTCTGTCTCTCTCTGTCTGTCTCTCTCTGTCTCTCTCTCTCTCTCTGTCTCTCTGTCTCTCTCTCTCTCTCTCTGTCTCTCTCTGTTTCTCTCTCTCTCTCTCTCTCTCTGTCTCTGTCTCTTTCTCTCTCTCTCTCTCTCTGTCTCTCTCTCTATGCTTTCTCATAAGAGGGTAGTTGTACTAGTAATTTTATATGTTTCTGAGGTCTGCGGTCCCGTTCATAGGCGTCCCCATTGCCCGGGAAACGAATGCCAACGTCACATGACTGTCGTACTAAACTGTCTTTTTGTGTGTTGTGTGTCCACGCGTCACTCCCCTGTTTTAGAATGACCTCGCCCCCTTTTGGGGGAAAACAATCGGCTCACTGGCTCTAACCTGCCGGTAACAATCGGCTCACTGGCTGTAACCCGCCGGTAACAATCGGCTCACTGGCTGTAACCCGCCGGTAACAATCGGCTCACTGGCTGTAACCCGCCGGTAACAATCGGCTCACTGGCTGTAACCCGCCGGTAACAATCGGCTCACTGGCTGTAAACCTGCCGGTAACAATCGGCTCACTGGCTGTAAACCTGCCGGTAACAATCGGCTCACTGGCTCTAACCTGCCGGTAACAATCGGACAAGCGAGTGTCACCATGCCTGAAATGATATAGATGTCTATATGATAATTATACTAGATTGTTGAATGTAGTATAATTATCATATAACAATGCCATTATGTATAAACTTGTTAATTGTATTCTGACTTGAATGCATTAATAATTTTATAGTGTATATCTATTGTAAATCTGAACAAAGGTTCCCCACCCCTGGCATAGTAGTTATCATTGTTGTTTTTGACTTGTTTCAGATCAGTAAGGAGGCCAGAGATACATTTATTCTGATGGTGATATAATCTTTTACAATAAAAGTTCTCGTTCACAATTTAAATAAATTTGCTCCTAGTTCGTTTTAGATATCATCTAACGTTACATAGGTTTTTCTTTTAGGAATTATCGAGTTATGTTGAATATGGATATATTTTCAAAAAAATATTGTTATATCAGTGTGTGTGTGTGTGTGTGTGTGTGCTGTGCTGTGCTGTGCTGCTGGTGACCGTATTATTTTATTGTAGCTAAGTAAGCTAATTTAGTGAAGGGTACTCCATTGTTAAACACACAGTCTTAGTTTGAATGCATGGATTCCAAACCCCACGTGCTCTCTCCAGTCTGAGCTAAAGCCACGTTGCCTTGGTGGTGTTGCTATTAAGGATGTCTGGGCCGGCTCATCTTTCAGTCACGTTGTCTAAACTCAGTCAGAAAACAGTGGCCCTAGTCAACCCTTCCACTTATGGACGATGTATGTATGTACTAGTTTTCTCTCTGCCGGTGTGAGACGAGTTGAAATGAAAGAGAACAAAACTAAGCATGTAGTGACTCCTGTGGACTGTGATGTTACCCAGTGCTCCGTCTCGCTGCTCCCTGACTCCACAGGTCTGAGAGCTGCTCAGACAGGGGCTCTGACGCCAGCAGCAGCAACCCGGAGCTGACCTTGGACCAGCTAGAAGACCAACACTCTGACAAATACAAACAAAACAAACCATCTCAAAACAGCCGGGGGGTGGAGCACGAAGCAGCTGTTTACAAAGCAGGGCGGGATGTACCATCTCAAAACAGCCGGGGGGTGGAGCACGAAGCAGCTGTTTACAAAGCAGGGCGGGATGTACCATCTCAAAACAGCCGGGGGGTGGAGCACGAAGCAGCTGTTTACAAAGCAGGGCGGGATGTACCATCTGAAAACAGCCGGGGGGTGGAGGAAGAGGACGGGGAAGAATGTACCACTGAAAGGTGAGTTGTTTTTTTATTGTTGCTACGATTTCAAACGGTTGTTCTTATAGGCTTACTTCAATGTTTTTTGACTTGTGTGGAATGCTGGGTCCAGTGGTTAACAAGGTGTGAGGAATCATTTCCTTCTACACAGGACTGTCAGAAAGCTGGAGGAAGACGAGGAAGGCGAGGATGAAGAAAGGAGTGTAACGTCCTCGCCCCTGAGACGACCCTCTAACAAGGTGTGCTTTGATGATGGTTTGTCTGTCCTTCTGTTTGTCTTGCCTGTCAAACAGAACCTCTAGCTCTGTCCACCAGGGGGAGACTGTTATCTGTCAAACAGAACCTCTAGCCCTGTCCACCAGGGGGAGACTGTTATCTGTCAAACAGAACCTCTAGCCCTGTCCACCAGGGGGAGACTGTTATCTGTCAAACAGAACCTCTAGCCCTGTCCACCAGGGGGAGACTGTTATCTGTCAAACAGAACCTCTAGCCCTGTCCACCAGGGGGAGACTGTTATCTGTCAAACAGAACCTCTAGCCCTGTCCACCAGGGGGAGACTGTTATCTGTCAAACAGAACCTCTAGCCCTGTCCACCAGGGGGAGACTGTTATCTGTCACCTGTAATGTCTACACACAATAAATATTATGTTGATTTGAACCAGGCTCCTGGAACAGACTGTCCGGAAGTGAACCGCTGTCTGAAAGATAATAATCAGAAGATTGTTCATTGTTCCTGTGTCCTGTTCTCCTGGGGGTCCTGATTTTGGGGTCTTTTGTTCTGGCACATGGCTTAGAGAACTGTTCTGTGTATTTTCACAAAATCAGATAAACCAATTTTTTTTTATTCTGTTGGATGTTGAAAGAAATTAGCATTAGTCTGTGCAGGTGTATGTGTGCTTGCGTGCTGTGTGTATGTGTGCTTGCGTTCTGTGTGTGCTTGCGTGCTGTGTGTATGTGTATGTGTGTTTGCGTGCTGTGTGTATGTGTACTTGCGTGCTGTGTGTGTGTGTGTGTGTGCGCCTAACACTACAC
>JAPMUY010009587.1:0-11701 GCA_026901105.3 Galaxias olidus
GTGTTTTGATGATGGTGGTGAAAAGCGCTGTCTAACACATTGGTCCAATATCTCCGATAGGTGTTCAATTGGGTTGAGATCTGGTGACTGCGAAGGCCTTAGCATATGATTGACATAATTTTCATACTCATCCGACCATTCATTGACTCTATCATGCCCTATGGATGAGGGTACTGTCATCCTGGAAGAGACCACTCCCATCAGGATATAACTGTTTCATCACAGGATAAGGTGATCACTCAGAACAACTTTTGTATTGATTTGCAGTGACCCTTCCCTGTAAGGTGACAAGTGGGCCCAACCCGTGACAGCAAAATGCCCCTCACAGCATAACAAGGGCACCGGATCCCCTCACTGTGGGGTGAAACATTCATGCATGTACCGTTCTCTTCACGTACGGCACACATGCACTCGTCCACTCGTCACAAATATGCTGAAGGACGACTCATCTGACTTTAGACCAGTGGCCATGGTTTTTGCACCACTGAACTCTCAAATGTGCATTTGTCTTCGTAATGAGATGTTTATGCACTGCAACCCTACTATAATATCCCTCTCTTTGTAATGGTCGGCAGACTGTTCTTGCTGACACAGTCTGATCACGTCCTGCATTGACATTCTCAGTCACCTGAGGAAGTGTTGCCCTTCTGTTTTTCCTTACATTATGTACTAGCATCACGGTCATCAAATGTGCTTTGTCAATCACAAGCTCCGACCCATTTTACCGATGTCTTTCCCATAGATTTAAATGCAGATTTGGCTTTAGTCACGGTTCCTATTGAAACACTCAGCAGTTGAGCCGTCTTTGTGACTGAAGCTCGTGCCGTCCGTGCCCCAACAGAGTCACTTAGATCTTTTCCTCAAAATCAGAATCAACTGGGCCTGCTGTGGATTTCTATACATGCCACAGAACATGATTGGATTTTAATTGCTTAAAACTCTTCATTTACACTTCTGTAATACAAATAATAAATAGATAATACAGTTATCACAAATAAACAGAAGCAAAATAGTAAACAATCTATTAGACTTGTTTTTTCTGCGTTAATAGTTACAGGCTATAGTATTATTATAAATATAGACATATGTCTAATGAAGTTCAAGGGCAAGTGACACATTGGCCTTCATTAAGTTATTCTTCAACCAGAACAACCAATTCACTGGATGCATGTCAAGCCTTGATACTTCTATAGGTAGATATTGAGCACAAATGAATACAGTTTGGTTATTAAAAACAGCTTTTTTTTTGGGCAGCCAATAATACAATGTTTTCATTAGAATTGACACATGGTCTACCCTGAGTCAGGTGCCGTACCTCTGAATGGTGTTTTAAACTGACCTGGGTATTGTAATCAGCAACTATGTACAGACTTCAGTTTCGCTGACCACCCAAGGTCTACAATTAGAATTATGGGGTCTGTTGACAGAGCTTGTAGCACACAGAATCAAACAAATTACAGGCCTTTTCGTCACGTCCAACAAAGGTTGAATTCTGTCTGGTCTTCACATTCCAGAAATTTGAATTACGGGTGAAAATATGATTTATGAATCTTATTTTAGTCCCACAAATACAAGAATCAGCTACTTAGTACAAATATTTTACAAATCCAAATGTATTTATTTTTCTATGTACTAAGTTGATTTTCAGTACTAATATTTCTAAACTATAGAGTACATACTTTTAAAAAGATAAACATTTCCTGTGTATCAGGAGAAATAACCGATGGTGGTCACAAAATGCATACAAACGCCTCTGTGCTAATCAAGTAACTCATTCCCCGAAAGTAATTTACAGGAAGGATATTATGCAATATTATTGGCCAACAGACTTGAGGGTTAAAAAGAAACCCTTTAGTAATATAACAATCATTCGCCAAGCTAAATAAACAGCAATTATACATTTAAAATATTAAATACATTCTGTACTCTCACTCTAATGACATCGGACAGGTAAAGTAAAATTAATACAAATCAAAGCAATCGTGTCTTAAGCATTTTTACTTTTATGTTATTCAAATGGAGGTTGAACAACTGACAACCATTTGGCAATATTGAAATTTAATGGAATAAGAAAGGTTCCGGTTTTGAGGACGTTGGGTTTGTACATTTTCATGCACTCAGCCACCAAGTAACAGTGTAAGCAAAACCAACTAGGTTGCCATTTACAGAAACATTAACCCATTTTAAGCCACTGTCTTCATAAAATGGATATTATAACATCCTATCCTGTGTATATTGAAAATGGCGAAATTTGATAATATATGGTTGAAGTTGTTTACATAGGGACAATACAATTAATCAGCGATTGGCCATAGTCAACCATTATGAAATTTGGGGACTTTGAATGCTGGCCACAATTATTTATTTACATATAAATAGAACACATTATAAATCATGAAAAAATCAAATTGTTGCAATTCTTTAAAACATGCTATATCCCAAAAACGCATTAATCTGTTGCCGTCATCAAATGATGCAACTGTTTATATCAGCAAAGGCGCAAATATCATTAGGCTTGTCAACAAACATCACTTAACAGCAATCACTGCGTATGATAAGGCCTCTACATGATTTCACCCCTTTGATTATCAGTGTGAAACCCTTTCTCTCAGTTTTCTGTAGTCATTCCCCCAACACTGCGCGGAGCCACATTCCTGCTCACTGGCCTTTACGCACTGTAGCGTACACACAGTCGTCCTGTGATGGGCTCCTCGCTGGCCCACCGCACACCTTCACCTCGCCGTACTCCACCTCCGTTGCCGCTGGCTTCTCCTTCCGCCTCATCTGGCCCTGCAAGACCCTGACATCGGCATAGGTCACGTCCTGGTCATCTGCGTCTGTGGACAGGAGGTGATAACCTATGAACCTTTGCATTTTAGTTCCTCTCTTACCACCAAAACACTCTTGGACTGTAGATATGTAGGTGTGAACACAGCAACAACAGCATATGCACAATACTCATGTCAGTCTAGAAAGGGAAAATAAGTATAAAACAGAGATATCCTTTGTATCTGACCTGATGGTTTTGCAGCAGGTTTCACTTTCTTTTTCTGGGAACAGTAGACTGCCACCACAACCGCCAGGAGAAGGAGCACCCCTGCTAAGGACACTGCTATGGCTGTCATGTTCAGAGGACGCAGACAAGAGGGACATGGGGACGTCAAGTCCTCCAGTTAGATTATAGTTTGAGCATCACCAGGTGAGAGCTCAATTCAGTGGATTTGTTTTGTAGGCATAACAATTGTTAGGAGGAGAAAAAAAACGTCACAGAAATGTAGAGCCCTCACTTACGGAAGTACCATGGCAGATGGAATTGAGTGCCGTCTGTACTGTTTAGAGCCAGTGTGTGATTAGAGGAAATGGAGGACGTTACGAGCCCAGTCAGGGGTGGTGTTGTCCCCTTACCCATGGTGGTGGATGCAGGGGTTGATGTTTCTGTTACAGTGGTAGGAGCGGCTGTTGTGGGCTTAACACACAGGGTGTTTTTGTCTTTGTTCACCCACTTCGCTATCCTTGTCCCATTGGACGTGCAGTTGACAAATATGATGCCTGTCGACAGGTAAAATTATTAGATGACAGGTGTCACAGTGTGTTGCGTTTGTATCCACCGCACAATGGGACCAGGATACCGGAGTGGCTTTCTTTCCAAACAGACTGCACAAAAGACAGAGCTGAGTAATGAGTAATGCACATTGTTTAGATTTATTTTTCTCATTTTATTATCTCTGAGGTTTCCCAGATTCCTTCACAAAAAAAGGTAAGCAAGACATTGAACCCACCTGGGCATATAGAGATGTGCTCAGTAACTTTAGCATTGCTGACATGGTTGTTGACTGAACAAGAGAGCTGTCCAGACTGGCCTTTCTCCAGAGTGATGATGTTAGTCTCCTCAATTAAGTTCTTTCCATCCAGGGTCCATCTGTAGTGGAGACTGTCCCCTTCAGAGGAGCAGGACACCCTCATCTCTCCATGGGACAGACACTCAGAGGACACATTAAGAGATGACGCTGGAGCTAGGGAGATCAGGAACAAATACTACACTATTCCAGATGGCAACTGGAAACTTTAGGTCACCATCACAAATTTTAAAAAGTATTTACATCGATTGATGTTGTGCTGTTATCTATTTTTCTTACAGACTATATGCCCACACCAATTACTTTTAAATAGAATGTTATCAAGAAAAAAATTAAACCATACGCTGATCGATGTTGTACTGTTGTCTACTTTCTTAAAGGCTTATGTGCACACTTATAAAATATAAAATAATAAAAAATATCAAGACAACTATGTAACACGATTTTTTGCAATCCATAGTACTTTGTCATTGTTTAAATAGAACATACTGATTTCTGATTACCTTCAATCCTGAAATCAAAGGTTACAGCTGCGAGGCAAGTCTCGTTTTTGCAGGACTCAAATTTGTAATCCGCAGAATCAGTCATCATAATATTACTGATTAAGAGAGTTCCATTGTCCATGAAGAAGGCAGATCTGTTTTCTATGGGTCTTAGAAGTTTCGTGGTGTTTCCCTTTATTTTTAGTACGTCTGTAGCGGTACCATTAGGGTCTCTTGTCAATTTGACATCCATTCCTCTAACATCGTTTATCAGCTGGATGTAAACAGATCCTCCCAGGACTCCATAACACAGAGATCTATTCTGTCTGGCATCACACGTAGTTTCTGTACCTGAGAATAATGTGGACATTAAAACAGAATTAAGCAATATCAATAAATTCTGATTATGTTTAAAGGAACTTCCAAATCATGTTCAAAAGTCACAAGCTGGACAATCCTAATAGATGGCCAAAATAATTTTCTAGGTAGAAATGGATTCAGACACTGGTTATTCCTTTGTAGTACAGAAATTTATTTCAGGAGAGGAATGGTGGAAGGATTATTTAAGGGAGCTGTTAGGGTAGAATTAGGTGTGACTAAATTGGCATGCAGTCTATAATCTTAGTGATGCTACGGCTTC
Organism: Galaxias olidus; assembly: GCA_026901105.3. Classification (NCBI taxonomy): domain Eukaryota; kingdom Metazoa; phylum Chordata; class Actinopteri; order Galaxiiformes; family Galaxiidae; genus Galaxias; species Galaxias olidus. Next base: position 4,980 of record JAPMUY010009587.1, read on the forward strand.
CATTGGTCGTAAAGAAGGTAGATCTGCTTTGCAAGGGTCCTAGTACTAGCGTTATGATGTTCTTAATCTTTTGATTATCCTGTATGTGTACTTACAGGATTATTATATATATATATATATATATATATATATGCGCATATACATAATTAATTTAACAGTAACTTCATAACAATGGACTAATATTATTATTTCAGTTTGATTTGAAAGTCTTGGAATTGTACAATTTATTTCTTGATGGCAGGAAAGTGGAATAATTTACAAAGTACACCAGTCAACAAGTAAAACAATTGATGTAACAGTAAATTCAAAGGAGGAAAAAGTAGCAGCTTACCACAAGAAACTCCAAACAGCACCAGCAACAGTCCAAAAACTACTTCCATGACTGTTTCAATGCTCAGTGATTGAATGCCCTACAATGTCACCCTATGTTAAACATTCATAGTCTGGTCTGTGGAGAGAAACAAACATCAGGACAATACAAAAAACAGTTGCGTTGGCTCTTTCGAACTAGTATAAGTGACCAATAAAAGCTGACGCTGAAGCTAACTGTTTATTTGTAGTCTTCAGAGAAAAGAGGAAGTCTTCAACATAGTTTCATGTTACAAAAAAAGACAGAAAGCACTAAAATATCTACGTAACTTAATGTAATGACCTTGATACTATGATGGTGGACCCAAATGCACGACTCCCCAGGCGAGAACGAAGGTATGAAGATAAACTTTACTGAAGTCAATCAAACTACAAACAAAAACTCACTGTGGAGGAATTACAAACTACAAACAAAAACACTCACTTAGGAGGAATTAGTATTCACACAGACTACTGACAACTTTTCATTCTGGCTGCAGGACTTGACTCTTGAAGCAACGGAACAAGACAAACTGCATTTTAGTACTTGATTGTGGCGCCAGGTGTATCTTCCTTGAGTAAGGCTCGTCCTGCACCCAGCCTTTATGTGTTTGAGATTAGCCCTCCAGCCACAGAGGGGGCAAGTTGGATCCTCACCTACCCATTGGCTGAGATTTGTCGATGTTGGCAGTACGTCGTAGGTTTCTCTAACAATGAAGCTAAATCTTGTGGATTCCATTCCCCACAAGTCTTTCCAGGTAATTTTCCTCTGCGCTACACTTTCCCAGTTCATCCATCGCCCCTGTTTGGCTTGTGAGACAGTTTTAGCGCTTCCTCTTGCTTACATATCTGTTCTGCTAATTTGCACATATCTGTTCTATCACTATGTTTAAGGGCTGCTTTTTGCTTGCAGTTGCATTGTTCAAAAGGGAAACCATAAAAAGTTACTTTTGACCATCTGTACAGAGAGAAAATACTAGTCAGATCAGTCTAAGTAAGTTCTGATTAGTTGACAAGGTTCTAATGGGTAAATGGGTCTATAAGATAAACAATCATTTCATTGGACAAGATGAATCACATGTTCATAATCAGCATATCTAAAGACACTTACGCAGGAAACTAAGACATGACTTAATGTTATGACTTAAACACAAACCTTCTAGTCTCAGTGTCTTCAAAAGGCACATATTATCTCTTTGGTCACCCGGCCTTTGCTCTGACCGTTCCCTCACCCCTGAACCACATCCCAGGCCGGAACATCCGCTAGGATGCCCAAATTTGGCCACAACACCATAAAGAGCCAGGCTACTAAGACACCGTGGCACCCCAAGCCATTTCCTAGCATAAAAGCTGACTCTTCTTTCTAGCTTTTCAACTTTAGTGATGGGTACACCATACACTGTCAATGGCCACATGAGCCGGGGTAGAAGTCCAAACTGTAGGCACCATAGTTTTAGCTTTCCTAGCAACCCTGACTTCTCAATGTTCTCTAGGCCTCTGTTCAGTTCTATCCTTAATTACTCCACCTGCTCTGAGTCTTTAAGGGTAGCATTTTACTATTTTCAAGACTTTTGACAGGCTTTTCGATCACAGTTGGAATTGGATCCCCATCTATGAAGAAAATTTTGTTGCACAATTTTCCCTTGACAACTGATATGCTTATGGATTTGCTTGGTTTTATTTTCATTCTAGCCCATTGAAGGTTATCATTAAGTTTGCTTAGCAGGCTTTTAGTACACGGAGCCGTTTTCGTCAATATTAGCCCATTGAAGGTTATCATTAAGTTTGCTTAGCAGTCTTTTAGTACACGGAGCCGTTGTTGTCAATATTGTCATATCATCCATATATGCTTGAAGGGGAGGGAGTCGTAATCCTGCCCTTAACTTTTGCCCGCCAACGACCCATTTTGATGCTCGGATTATTACTTCCATGGCCATAGTAAATGCCATGGGTGAGATTGTACATCCGGCCATGATGCCAATCTCCAGACGTTGCCACTCGGTGGTAAATGTCGGTGTATCAAAACACCATTGAATGTCCTGAAAGTATGCCTTAAAACAAGCAATATTTTTTTTAAATACAATACGCACACATTTTACAGCACGTCTAAGCGAGATCACAAGGAGAGTAAAATGTTCCCCTGCTGCATTAGGGTGTGAACAACTACAGCTAATTCACGGGAAAAGTATATTGGGGAGGACACAGCACACTTCAAGAGACTTTTCCTGTGTGTTTTCTTTCTCTTTGGCCAAGGCTGGGATTGCCCATAGGCCTACTTGTTCTTTTCTGATTTTTGATTCGAGTTTGCGGTAGCTAACAGCAAGATTGTGGATTGAGCCACTTTAAGGATTGCGATAAAACATTACAGTTTTTACTCGGGGTTCTTTTAGCCTTGGAGAATAGCTAGAAAAAAATGGGCTTCACAGCGCCCGGGAATGAACAACCAAAGCGACGTCTTTTTGCTGGTGTTTGTTCGCTTACATAACTGCATCGGTACCTTCGGTACTGTAGAAAACGAGTACAGTCACGTTTTTAGAATTTTGGCATCAACTTGGTACCTAAGTATCGGTTCTCGTGACATCCCTACCACCAACAATGCCACTGCAACGAGCGACGGAGAGAGGGAGGGATATCACCAAAACAAACAGCTAATTTCTTAACAAAAATGAAAATCCTCCTCACAAACAATCACATCATCACACAAGCGTAGGTGCACTTAAAACAATCTCAGCCATGTTTTTATTATATTTAAAAGCATGTTCTTATTTTACCTATGCATGTTTTTAGTTGTATTGTAATGGTGAAAGCCAATACATTTTCCTGCGCTATAAAACTGGAGGGTTTGATAGGGGCTGCACGGATATATTCTCGGCAGAGTGATTCACTGGAGATTCTCTACTTTATACTACCAGTACGCTACTGCAAGTGGTCTATTTTTCTAATCTAGTCTGTGGTAACAAATTGGCAACTTTTAGGTTGCATCATGTCTGTTTCTCTAACCTCTTGTTTAATGCAGTTTGTTTGAACTGACACGTAAGGTTCGACATGAAGAATGGGGGTTGAAAATCTATAATTCAACCCCTTGAAAGAACCAGTTCCTTGGCTATTCAGACTGTAATGGCTGGATTTTTATAAAATTTCTCTCTGTGGAACCTACCTGAAAAGAGACTTTAAATAATTGTTTTAACAAATTTCTTTTCCAGCCCTGGATTCTTCCTTGCCAACATTTATTATTAATGTAGCCAAGTGGTAAATTAAGATTATTTTGTTTTATTTGAAATAAGAGAAGTCATACATGAGAATGTGAATTTAATATGTTAACCTAAAAAGCTAAACATTCTCATGCTGATATGTTAAGTAATTTAGTCCACTTGGGGCTGCTGTTACAAACAGGGTATGAAATGCACTTCTTCGTTGTTGATTGTACTTTGTCCTGAATTTACTTGATTTACAGAAGGATAATAAGATGTAATAATCCATCGTAAATATAAAAGTTGAAATTGTTACATGATTATGATCTCGATGTAGAAAAGCTATTGGATTTATATAATGAAATATTTAATGTTAATGATTAGTAGAAACAGATTATACCGATGTGGAATGACCACATGTGAATATTTCTTTAGGGTTAGAGGGTAAATTACAATGGCATGTTTAAATTAGAATGTCATTTTAGTTTAGAAATCTAATGCAATAGAACTGTTTGTATTGATGTGTATTTGATAATTTGTTAATAGCAAAGGAAAGTCCACTGCCGTATTGTTGGATCAGATGCATGTATTATTGTATCACAACGTACTGTAGCTAATTAGAGAAGATTGTTGCACATGCTTAAGCAACAACCATCAAAATAAAATAAAAAGTGGTTGTGTCCTGTGCGGTACCTATTCCCATGGGCTACATTAATGATGGAAGTTATCAAGGAGTTTAATTGATGCAGATGCATGAGGAAGGCCTCTCAAAAATAGTCCGTCCTTATAACCTTGCATATGCATTATTTATTTCTCCACAGACAATTACATTTGTCATTAAGGGGCTGTTACACGCACATGTCAAACACTGCATATATTCGACACTCTTAATTTGCGTGTCGACACGTTATTTTGAAACACATTCAGTAAGATGTTTTTGGCCCTTTTGGCGTTCCATAACAATCAAGAGCCATGGCTCTGTTTCGCGTTATATGAATCCCACTGCTTTTTGTGAACAGACCCGCCTCTCAAGCGCTAGGATTTGCCAGATGCAATCGAAACAATGCTTGAAACGTCAACATTCAATGGCGTGGCAATGTAACAGCTCTGTTCAGCAGTGACGTACAATAAAGTAACTCTTTAAGATTGTGTTTGCAAACCCGGGTCATTTGTGCAAACCTTTATTAATAGTTCAATGATGCAATAGATTGTGATCGTGTTGCCATTAATTACAGTGGCCCTGAGAGGCCAATGCACTGAACTTAAGAAAACACTTGCAAAAAGACAAAACACAAGCAAATTCAGAAAACATCTACCTCAATTTGACAAGACATGCGCATTTAGAAAATGCGGCGCAAATTCTGACAACACATCACATTACAGAAACGCGCTGCATATACAGAGAACAACACATATTTAGCTGGCCAAATAGAGTTAATCAGTCAACTAGCTGGCAGGCTTTTGACTGGGTAACATTAGGTAGCTAGCTAATAACTAAAGTATAGAAGCATGAACGTTCTTTGCTAATTTTACAAGAGCTGGCTAGCTATGTGCAAGACGAAACAGCTTGTGTTTTCTGTGTCATGCTGATGCGCCAATCCTATCCTCACTCATTCCAGATGGGAAGCTGTGAAAAGCATAGTTAAATGTTAATAAGTGCTTAATAAAGGATTTATGAATCTTAATAACCCACTGTTCTTGCTTTAGATCCGATAGCTGCAAAAAAACATAGTTAACCGTTAATAAGTGCATAGTTAAGTGTTAATATGTGCTTGATGAAGGATAATAATGTACTGTTCTCGCCTCAGATCTGGTAGCTGCAAAAAAGAATAGTTAACTGTTAAGTGCATAATTAACTGTTAATAAGTGCTTAATAAAAGATTACTTAACATTAAAGGGAACCTATTATGCAAATTTTCAGGGTCATACCTTTATTTAGAAGTTCTACTAGAATAGGTTTACGCGTTTTAATGTTCAATCAAGAAATAATTTTTTACAAACTGCCTGGCTCTGCAGCACCTCTATTCACCCTCTGTCTGAGTTGCTCCGTTTTAGCTCCTGTCTCTTTAAGGCATCCGTCCCGATGAGCCCAGTCTGCTCTGATTGGTCAGCTGGCCAAACAAAGGGAATTTGCCTTCACACTGACGAAAACAACCGGCAAAACCACTTTCCAAATTTTCGGTTATGTACATAACCCCGGTTCTCTGAGTAGCATGAGTGAGTGTCTCATTATGGGGAACGTCTCCTGCGTGACCTCCTCAGAAGCTTAATAACATTACACCAGCCTTAATAGGCTGGCACTGGTAACACTTGGGTCAGGGGGTGATGGGACCCTCCTCCTATGTAAGGAGCTGACCTAGCGTCAAACGTCATTCAAACAAGCTCACCTCTTCCTCGCTTCCATAGCAAGGAGGGTGGTCTGGTGAGACACTCATGCTACTCAGAGAACCGGGGTTATGTAAATAAACTAAAGTGCTCTTTCATAGCATTTGTTTTGTGTCTCACTATGGGAAAATACTGACTCCCGGATTGCCTGAAAAACGACAACTGCCCCCAGTGGTCTCACACAATAGGAACCACATCCTAAGAAGAAACCGAACTGAGGAACGAATGTGTCAGAGTCGGTGCTGTGACATCCAACTTATCGAATCTAGCAAACGTGTGCCCAACATGCCGCCGCACACATCATAAATAGGCACTCCTTAAAAGAGAGCCTACGAGGTTGCCAAACCTCTGGTAGGATGTGCGCGTAAGCCCGGGGGAGGCTGGAGGCCCCTGCTAGTGTAAGCCAGGGCAATAGCCCCCACTATCCAGTGGGACAGACGCTGCTTTGACACCGGCTTCCCCACGTGCGGACTTGTCCAAGACACAAATAACTGGTCACCCTTTCTGAAACTGGGTCCTGTCCACATAAATGCTCACTGCGCGAATGGAACATAGAGCATGCAAACGCCTGTTCTTCAGAGGTGAAAGTTGGGGGATAGAATGCAGAGAGCTCTATTGGAGAGCATGAACCCATATGTAGCACTTTTAATAAATGTCCACAGTAAAGGGTTATGCTGGTTTAGGTTTGCTTCTGGAGCAGAGGGGTAAATAATGAGACCAACACTGTTAAAGTATAGAAAATATTTGCCAGCTTGTATTTAAAGTAGAAGACATGAGATGTGTTGTGATCCGTTTTGG
>JAPMUY010009590.1:0-115874 GCA_026901105.3 Galaxias olidus
CTGTTTATTGTAGTTTGATACCCTGCATCCCCAATTAGGTTAAAGTAACACCTTATCCAGGACTTTTGGTATATAACTTTAATTTCAGTAAATCTTTGTGTCATTCGTCACTTCAATGACTGCATAGATTTGATAGAAGTGCAATACATACGCAGGGACAGAGGAGTCAGATAACAGAGCAGATCAGCTTATTCAAAGATCCTTGAACATCTCAACAATATTCCTCTTACTGCCATCAGACTGTGACCAAAGCCCTCCAAACCAAAGAATTCCAAAGACCAAAGAAAATAAATCCTGCTAAATTGACAACTGCACTCTCATTTTTTCCTCCAATGTAAAGTGTCAAACAGTAGCAATTTATTTAAACTCACATTCTTGTGACGTTCATCAGCCCTTTCTCAAGGGATAGTGTAGGGGTAGGGATAGTGTGTCTGATAGTTGCTTTAAGTTATGGGCTGATTTGGATGTAAAATAAGGGGAGGTCTATAGGCTATTAAGAACATGATAAAATGTGATTAATCATATGTAACTATATAACATATTCTACATATAAGCTATATTTCTTAAACTGTTGACAAATGTAGGCCTTTTCCCCGGGCTATTTCAGTAGGGTCATCGCAATCATCTTTTTGTCCCCTTTTCACCCTCCCTCTTCTTTTTTAGAATTACAATTAAAGCCTAAGCATCAGCCATACAAACTTTGTCGGCAGTGGCAGGACCTGCTGTATCGCTTCACTGAGGCCACAGAGGAGGACATATTTCAAGGTGTGTATATGTTTCAGCATGGTTTTTCAGGCAACAGCTGACTTTGCCTTTTTTGATGATTCATTATAATCCCCGCTTTTGTGTACACTCATGTGAGTCTGTCAATCTGACCTCGAGTCGACTAAGCCCTTTTTAATCCTAAACCATGAATCCACCAGCATTCCACATGCTTTAACGGTCATGAAAATGTTTTGTCTATATCCTTTGACCTACATTGATTGTAGGTTTTTATCTTTTTCAGATGAACCATGTTTACAGTACAGACGAAATGTGTTCTATCCCAAGTCAAAAGAGTTGCAGGTACCCTAACAGTGAAATGCTTTAACTAATGATTTTGTTTATCTGTTTTGAAGTTTAAAAAATATTGACCAATATGGATGCAATGCAAATTCTTAAATTATTGAAACAATTTGCATTACCAGCAGCACATACGACCATTTATTCCTGTAAAAGCCGATGTTGTTTTAATGTAGTTATTTATGGCCCAGATAGAAGATGATGGCGTGTTGAAACTGCTGTATGAAGAGGCACAGGGTAATGTTCTTTCTGGACGATACCCCTGTGATCCTGAACAATGGACCAGTCTTGGTGCCCTTTCACTTGCCCTTCAGGAGGGAATTGGTCTGGACGACCAGAAAGTGACTGCTGCTATAAGGTAAAGTACTTAACTGAAATCTGCCAGTAATCCAATCCACAAACCTCTGGTCTTTACATTCAATTATATGAATTATGAATGAATACTTCTAAAATGTTTTGCATGCAAAAGTTGTATTCATTCTCTTTTTCTCAGGGAAAAGAAACTGTCGTCTTTCCTGCCTGCTCACGTGACAATAGGAGGGGGACTGCTATCTGTTCTAAGGGGGAAAGGAGGCCGCCAAGCAGGGCTTGAACAGAACCTTTTGCAGGAGTATAGAAATATCAGCACGTCCAACAGTAATCCTCCTGAGACCTCACAACACATGCGCCAGTACCTCAACACATGCCACACTCTGCCTTACTACGGGTATACAGCGTTTGAAAACACATTTTTCCCTTACATTGTTTAATAATCGATCTGTTGCATGTTTTTAAAATACCAACACATTATCTCAAGGTCTGTTATGCCTGGAGTATTATATTCCCCTTTTGGTCCTTTATTCCACCATGTGTGCATTATAAGATTAAGTGAATAAACAGCAAGTATTTGTGTGTGACATAGGTGTGCGTTTTTTGTGGGGGAGATTGACAAGCCGGCCCAAGGGATCCTGCAGAGGGGAGGTCGCAAAGCTGTTAATGTGGGCATCAGTCTGGAGGGAGTGTATGTGATGGATGTCAAAGAAAAAGTGAGTACTATTACTACTGAAATGTCTTGTTTAATGGTTATCATCAATAGTAAACCACCCTGGACTGTTGTGAAGTATTCTTTTTTTGCTGCATTTTGGGTACCCTCTGAATTGTCTATTAGATAAAGAAGGTAACTGAAGTCCTCTTGCAAATGTGCTTGTTTTACATTTAGATGGTTAATGTTACAAAATCTTTGATCTCATCTGTAATATCAGTTGATCTCTGTAGCATCATAATATGTTTGTTCATAATTAACCGTGAGAGGTGGTTTATGTTATTGTAGTTATTGACACTCTTTGCGACTGAATTCTACTATGCTACTTGCGTTGTAGACATTCCAGATTATAAATACTTTACCGGTATAATAGTAAGCCTGCAATCAGGGATTATAGAGGGTTGGAGGAGTTTACGTGGTCCAACGGAACCAGTCAAATAAAAAAAAAATGTAAAAGCAGACACTTATTTAATAACCTGTTCTGTTGCAGCATGTACTCCTGGGCCTGCGCTTCAGTGAACTGTCTTGGGATCACAGCTATCCAGAGAGTGAGGGGGACTCCCACATCCTGTGGCTGGAGTTTGATGGGGAGGAGGCTGGAACCCCTGTCAACAAGTTACTCAAGATCTACTCAAAACAAGTAAACAAACATTTTAAGGTTATATTAATTTATAGACACTTGGGGTTTTTTATGCTTTGACCTCTGAAGAGTGCCGTTGTTTTTGTTGCTGTTCCTTAGGCAGAGCTAATGAGTGGCCTTATTGAGTTTTGCGTGGAGCTGAGGTCTTCATCTCCAGCCGATGGGAGTGCAGCCACAGAGACGGATGGTGATGTCAGTCCTTCTCGGCAGCCTGCGGACGGGGCCAGCGAGATGGCCCAAGGGGGACGGAGAGGGAAACTGCGCAGGCAGAACAGTGTGGTATGCAGTCGGGTCCAATCTCTCAACACCATTAGCTATGTGGACAATGGTGAGTGTGAAGTAGCAATTTTTACAAGCTTCTATTCAAGTTTCTAGGTGTTACCCTAAACGGTATATTATTTGTATTTTTTTTCTATTGTCCTCTTGGAACAGGAAAAGAAATCAAACGTCTGAAACCAAAGAGAGCTGCCTCCTTTTTTGCTCGTCAGGCACAGGCACCAACGTACGCTGCTGTTCAAGTAAATGAGAGTTTAGAGCAGGGGTGAGCTTTTGATACCGGCTATTTCCTATGCTGCCTATAGACCAAAACTGAATATGCACGTTGATATTTGAGGAAAAGACATTTATACATTTTCAAGAGTTTGAATCTTTTACTCTTGATTGTTAAACTACGATGGACCAAGAGAGGGATATATATGTGTATAGATATTTATGCATCAGGATGTGTATATTAAAAGAATAGAATCAATATGTCTGTGTCATAATGATCTTCAGATTTGCGCTTCTATAGTTAAATGAAAATGACTACTTCGTTTGGTTTAACATGAAACTGCTAAACTTGAGAAAGTTGAGAGAATTGTGATGTGGCTGTTTTTGTGTGAAGATAATGTTAATGATGCAGGAAAATCATAGACTACAAGGAAAAATTACCTTGTCTTGTCTAAAGGCTTTGTCATTCAAGTCTGGTAATGTTCAAACATAATTGGAATGTCTTTCTACCAAAGAAAGCCTACTTCTTGCTGCAGTATGTACTACCATGCTCTCAACACTAACATTCTGTCCCATGTCACTTTTTTTTAAGGTTAATGTTTGCATACCACTCTTGTCAGCCAGGTGCTCTTGTAGATACGCAACACCCATTTTTTTTCAAATATATTTTAGAAATGAGTGTTAATTATAATAATGATCCAAAATATGAAATTGTTTACCTTGAGTATTAATGATCCGACTCAAAATTTATGTTGTAGAAGAGGATCAACCCCATTACAATTGTTTTGGGGGTTTTTTGCCTAGAGAAAGTTGAAATCCTTCAGTAATTTGATGGAGACTGTATGCCAGAATAAAACGTTGGACTTTATAGAGACTCAATGGGTGGTCATGTGTAAAAAGATTTTTGAAACAATAATACATTTTTTTGATATATTTAAAGGAAAGGTTAAACAATTCGAGTATAGAAATATATGACTGATAATAAAAATTGCCAATATAATATATTAGTATATTGGGGTATGTATTCTATGTTTAGAAAATGTGTTGAATTGAGTATTCAAAATAGGATTGATATTATTTTTATGCCACAATCAACTATTTATATAAACTGAAGGATACACATTGTTACTTTTTAAAACTTTACTCTGAACTGATGCAAAATCAATTATGTTTTTGTTTTGAGTCTACACATTTATACATGTTAAATTTTAGAAGCCATTCCCACTAACTGTATGCTCAACATTAACCCTGCTGCACTACGGATACCTCTGTATATTTTATCCTTTGTTTTTTTTGCTTGTTCATTGTTATTTTCACTTTATGGTCTTTCAACATCTCTGTCAAGACAAAGTCATGGCATATTTGAAACCTATTGTGTAAAGCAGTTCCATAAAGATGACTAAAAGTGCCTTTTTTTGTACTTGTCTGGCATCTGAGGGGTTTGTCAGTCCCTGGAATCATGATTTCATCACGGCTTTTAAAATCTGCCATTTGGGATTGCATAGATTTATGTGAGACTATGAACGTTGATGGGTTTTTTTTTTTTTCTTCCTAATTTTATACTAACATATGCACTAATTTTCACCAGTGACTGTATACCACTCAATCCTACTGTTTTTATTAGTTTAAAACTTGCTAATATTTGCCAAGTTTGTAATCGAGTTTGTGTTTTCATTTGCAACCTAAGTAGTTGTAAAGTCAGTTATGACTTATTTTGAGAAAAATAAAAAGTATCCTCATGTCACTTGGTAATCATGAGATCCTTGAGTAGTCCTCAGTCCCCAAAACAAAATTCTATATCATATTGAATCTGTTATATATATTCTGTTCCACTGCCACCTATTGGTGTATCACAGTAAACCTGTCACAAGACTGGCAAATAAGGATAGGCTAATATAGCTAGATGGAGCTAGCTGGTTGTACTAGAACGCGCAGCCAACAACGTAACTATCAATACATTTCTGTTGCTTGTATAAACAAATTTAATTTCGAAAGCCTTGAATGTAAATAGTTTGTAGATATTCTATTTAGCTAGAAAACATAATGGAGAGGGATGGCAGTGATATGACTGCCACCACCCCACCTGATTCCGACCCCTCGCGGAAGCGAAAAGTGCACGGAATGCTAAAGCTGTATTATGGATTGAATGAGGAAGGAAAAACCGCGGATCAGACTGGGTCCCTTGATCCTTGCGACATCAACGGGCCGCATTTTGATCCTGAGGTGTATCTCAATAAGGTAGGTAATATTTGAGGTCGCAGCTTGCATAAGGTAAATGGAAAATAATCAGACAGCAAAGTCGCAGGCTGTCAATAAGAGCTAATGATTTCTTAACGTAAAAATAGTATACTTTTGTTACAGGGTGGGTACTGTCACTTTTGTTTTTGTGAACACTAGCTAAACATGTCATACAGCTATAAAACAAGCGAATAAAACATTATTCATCACCGCTCTGCCACTCATGTCAATTTTTATAATGCCCAACTTATTTTTTGGAGGGGACTAACGCTTGACTCAAATGTAAGGTTGTAGTGCAAATGTCCTGGCTGGAATGATATTCTTATTGCTTTGACTAGACAAATTGGTGCTCATTCAACATGTCTGGCTAGTGCAATACTCATATGTTAGAATGTCCTGGACACTGACCCAGTTTTCCACTAGAATTGGACACAGAATAAACACATTATTAGTCCTGGTGGTAATGTACATAACCATGACAGTTCATCCACAGAATTTTTCTTGGACTGGGGGCATAGACTGCTTTATTAATCAATGGGACTCCATATTGTCTGCAGCTCAGAAAAGAATGCTCCCTTGGGGAGCTGATGGACCAGGAGAGCTGCATGGTTAAGCAGATCCGCTCCTTGGACAGTGACATGCAGACACTGGTGTATGAGAACTATAACAAGTTTATATCTGCTACAGGTAAAAAAGACATCTTTTCTTTTATGATCAGCACATTACTATGCTTTGAATAGACGTTTTACTGTAACTGACTCCAGCTTAAGTACACTTATAACAAATAATTTAAGCCTCTAATAATCTCATAGACACCATTAGAAAAATGAAGAATGATTTCAAGAAGATGGAAGATGAAATGGATTGCTTATCAACCAACATGGCTGCCATCACAGAGTTCAGCGCAAGTATCAGTGGTACTCTTCAAGATCAGCATGCACAAATTACCAAACTTTCAGGTAAGAGATAAAATCGGAGGTAACAGACCGACCTAAACGGTGTCTCATTTTACAGGACTCATATTGCATTGTTACTGGATTAATTTGCTGTACATACATTTCTCTTGACCACTCTTTCTTGCCTTTCAACTCACTCAGGGGTTCACACTCTGCTGCGAAAATTGCAGTTCCTGTTTGAGCTACCTGCCAGGTTGAACAAGTGTCTGGAGCTTCAGGCCTATGCCCAGGCAGTGAACTCGCATCGTTGTGCTCGCTGTGTGTTGCAGCAGTACAGTCACATGCCCTCCTTTCGGGGCATTCAAGACGACTGCCACGCCATTATGGACAAGCTGGCACAGGAGCTTCGCCAGAAATTCAGGTAGGAGTGTGAAAGCGGTATGCGTTTAGAGGAAATGTAAGTGTTAGTGTGTTGTACTATAAGAAACATTTGGAGGTTGGAAAATTATTTTAGGTAAAAGATACCAGCGTAATCCATTGCCGTTCATAATCCGTTTTTTTTTTTGCTTCTTATTTGTAATTGTAGAGATGGTGGCTCAAGTGCAAAAGACCTGTCTGAGTGTGTAGAGCTATTGCTGCAGCTGGATGAACCAGCAGAGGACCTCTGCGATAAATTCCTCAGTCACGCCCAAACCCGTCTGGAGGCTGACCTCCTTAGCCTGGAGGCCGAAATAAGGGAGCCTCCACCACCCTCGACCACTACAGATCCCCCCAGTTGCTCAACACACAGGCTCTCTTCCGCACCATCCTCTGGATCTCCCACTGACTCCTCTCCCAAAGCCAGTGCCTTACCCTCCCCTAGCTCCAGAACAGACATATTGGAATTCATCGACAGAGGTTGCAATGAATTTGTCAGCAGCCTGTGCTTGGTCATTGCCTCTTACCAAGAATTGTTTATCAATCGGCCTCAAGAGGGCGATTTGGCTTCCAAAAACATCCCTCAGATGGCTAATGGCAAGCTACATGCCTTTGTCGATGAACTAGCAGCACGATACTTCTCCCTAGTGGAGAGAAGGATCCAAGAGGAGAAAAGTGTCGGAGATAACTCACTTCTGGTCAGGGCTCTGGATCGGTTCCACCGCAGACTTCAGGCTGTTACCAAACTGATGCCTGGGTCTGCTGTTCCAAGCCAGGGTACTGAAATCGTAGTGCGGGCAGCCAGGGAGAGGATCAGGCAGTACCTGTCAGCCCTCCAGAGCTTCTACCTGGACAGTCTGACAGACGTTCGCCAGGCACTGGCTGCTCCAAGGCTGTCTATGGCTGGAGCCTCAGTGGCTGGAGGTGGGAGTAATTTAGGTGGTCCCGCCTTAGGGAAGGACGTCCCTGCCAGCCTGCCAGAATTACTCTCCTCACTGTCGGCATCTATTCTGAATCAAATCAAGTCTGTGCTGGCATCAGTGCACCTATTTACTGCAAAGGACATTGCTTTCTCTAACAAGCCTTACTTCAAGGTGAGCTATATGCATATTGCTGTGGTCGTTACCCAAACAATGGGATGTACTTTCATCCTCTAATGTGACTTTAATATAACAAAACATTTTTTAAAATAAGATGTATTTTTATTTTTAATTCTCCTTTTCTCTCCTCCTCAGGGAGAGTTCTGTAGCCAGGGTATTCGGGAGAGTCTGGTGGTGAGCTTTATCAAGTTTGTGTGCCAGTCATCTCGTCAGTTCTGTGAGAGTGCAGGTGACAGAGGGGGTTCTACGCCTCCTGCCCTCCTGCTGCTGCTGTCTAGACTCTGCCTGGACTATGAAACCTCCACTATTTCTTACATTCTTACTCTAACAGATGAGCAGTTCCTTGTGCAGGTAAAGACATGATTGTCAGGATTGTTGAAGTAGTGCCCCTGCGTTGTTTTCTGTCAGTGTCTGGGTTCCAAATGAACGTGCAGAATTGTAATTTCACTAATATAACACATTAACATGTCACTATCTAAAAAAATCCAGTTTTTTAACATTGATGTTAATCTACCATAACAAAAATATTAAAACTTACTTATGGATTACTTATTTCTATGTGTTACTCTCTTTCCTTTCAGCATTACAGTCCTGTAACAGCGGTCACAGCTTTGTGTACAGAGGCTCGAGAAGCAGCACAGAAACTGCTTAATCACTATGTCAAGGTACATCATCATCGTCTGCACATTTTAATTAAGTTTTATCACTAACAAATAATCAACTTCTTGCAAGTAACTATATATACATATATATATATAGTATGTATGCTTTATCTATTTGCAGGTCCAAGGTCTTATCATCTCTCAGATGCTGAGAAAGAGCGTGGAGACAAGAGACTGGGTTAACACCATTGAGCCCCGAAATGTTCGTGCTGTGATGAAGAGAGTGGTTGAAGATACTACTTCTATTGATGTGCAGGTAACACCGATGATTTTAGATTTTTTCTTCTTCATTTAAATTGTTTCTATTGACTGCAATTTCTATTGTATACCAAAAAAAAGACTGCTCTCCAAATTTTATGTTGATATATTGTACAGCCATACATACCATTATCCCCTACTGTTTCCCTCTCTAATCCGTAATCTTTTACTAATCTAATCTAATCTTTTAATAATTATAAATTGTATTTATAAAGGACATTTTTCAAAACAAATATTACACGGTGCTGTGCCCTCACAGGTAGGGCTTCTGTATGAAGAGGGAGTGAGAAAGGCCCACAGCAGTGATTCTAGCAAAAGGACCTTCTCTGTCTACAGCAGCTCGAGACAACAAGCCCGTTATGCCCCCAGCTACACTCCCAGGTGATTGTAACGTAGTTAGCAAACCGACTGACCACACAATACTTACTGGTGGGCCATTCTGTTTACCATGGACATGATAACTCTTTAATAATTGAAGCGTTAGAAACTTGGCAACCCCTGATGTTGTTTTTTGTCAGCAGTGCTCCTATGGACACCAACCTACTGAGCAATATACATAAGCTTTTCTCAGAGCGGATTGACATCTTCAGCCCAGTAGAGTTTAACAAAGTGGGTGCTGGTTTGGGATCTGTTAATAGATCAATTGTCAATGTGCATACGAATAAATAGTCATGTAATGTTTCACAGATCTAATTGACGTGAAAAAAGTGTGTTCTTTCTCTTATTTCTGTTAATTCAGTTAATTTTGTCTTCCTCGATTTCTTAGGTCTCGGTGTTGACAGGTATCATAAAGATCAGCTTGAAGACGTTCCTTGAATGTGTCCGTCTGCGTACATTTGGCCGCTATGGCTTGCAGCAGATTCAGGTGGACTGCCACTACTTGCAGATGTACTTGTGGCGCTTTGTCTCAGATGAGAACCTGGTCCACTTTCTCCTGGATGAAATAGTTGGAAGCACAGCCCATCGCTGCCTGGACCCCGCCCCCATGGAGCAGAGTGTCATTGAAGTAATCTGTGAAAGAGGTTGATGGGTGGTGGTGGAGGTTAGGGTCAGTTAATAAGGTATTTTTTTGTGGTTGAGGATAATACAACTCAATGTCCATATTTAAACAGTAGCCTACTGTATGTGTGTTTAGTATGGTGTCAGGGATTGGAATGATTTAAGGATATCAAGTGTGGGATTCTGTGTGTTTATGTAGGGTGGTGAAATTGTGAGAATGGCGGAGTTGATCATTTGAATGTTGTATTAAATATAGAAAAGTAGGGAAAGATAATATACAATTATACTGTGTAAACCAATCTGCTTTCATGATTATTATGCTCATCTTTTGCACAACTACATTGGTTATTATAATAAATACATTATTCTCTATGCCTAAATACAAGTAAAGATGAGACTGTTTTTGCCACAGGTTTTAGTCAAACTGTTAAATAAAGTACAGCTTGTGATTCTGTTGATAGCTTCAATTGAGTAATATTAGTATGCAACAATATACATGCAAAATAAAGATGGACGGTACTACTACGATACATTACATTCTGGCCAATCGTCAGTGTTGTCACCATTCTTCGCATATTTGATTGGCAGAACCTTCCCCTCTCCACACTCTTCAGACGACCTATACAGAATTGCATTGGCTGACACAAGATTCATGTGGCGCGGGGGCCGGTAATGGGCGGGTTTACGCGCACATTTCATAAGCTAATACTCCTTTGGTCGTTAATGAATACGAAGAACACAGGTGAGACTTACGGCAATCTAATGTTTAATTTTATAATTCTTTACAATATAATACTAGCTTTAAACTTGTTCATATAGCCTATTGTGAGGAGCAATACTGTTAAGCATATGGATTGTTAATAATCTCGGTAAAGATGCTCGCGTATACATGGTGGTTTTTAAGACAAGTGTTATTTAAAGAAGTTTAATTTGCAGCACGATATGTAATTTGAAAGTGAAATATTGTCATTCCTATCCTGCTCGCTATCTATGACGTAAACGGAGCAATAATGACAACTCTTGCTTATTTTGAATGGACGCTCCCCTGTTTTCTCAGAAAACGGATGATGAAGAAACATATATCCCAACGCACAATAGAGAAGGAATTTGGAGGAACTCTGGGTGAGTCAGTAAGTTATTTCAGGGGTATGGGACTATACATTTAAACGGATTTCTAAAAAGCTACATTAACTTAATACTATTCCTGTGCAGGGGCAACATGCATTCCTGTGTTTCTTCCTCTAATTGTGCTTTACCTGCTGAGCGTGTGTCGCTCCCCTGCGGCCAACGTGCTCCAATGGCCTCCTGTCCTGCCTCACACAGCACAGCTATGGGATCCCCTTTCCCCTTTCATTTTATTGGGCTGGATGGCCCTGCAGACCTTCTTGTACCTGCTGCCACTGGGAAAGGTAAAGTAAGCTGGGTGCTCAGTAATGGCCAATCAGCTTCACTACTTATCCCTTTATTGTGGCATGTACTTTTGCTCTGACATTTTAGAGAGGATTATTTTCATTATGGAAGACACTTTAGTATTATGAATGTTTCGCATCTTCAGGTGTCTGAAGGCTTGGTGCTGAGAGATGGGTCCAGACTCAAGTATCCTATAAACGGTATTGTTGGGTTTGGACTGCTGTTTATTTTCGTATTCTTTTCCTTTTTATTCCTGCCTTTTCAGACATAACTGTGTTTAGGCAGCTACAATGGCACATATTTGGCACTTTATACTAAATGTGTCCTTGAGCTGTCTTGCCTTAAATAATTGTACATATAATAACAGTCCGAGGTTCACCCTCGGACTATTGCCTGTTCCTAACTTGCCCTTTGGACCTCCTTCATGTTCTTCTTTAGGTTTCCATGCTCTGTGTATCGTTGTCATGCTGCTGGTGTTGTTGCTGTGCCTGGGGATGCCTCTAGGATATTTATTTGAGCTGATGTTGCCCCTGGCAGTGTGTGCTATTGGAATGTCATTCCTCCTCTCCCTCTACCTCTACATCCGTTCATTTTGGGCCCCTCACCATGGCCTCTCTTTGGGCGGTAACACAGGTAAGAAGATGAGGGGAGGTCCAACATCAACATTGTTATAGACTAGATGCCATTACAGTCTGAAGCTTGGGCAATTTTATAGATTCAATTTTGTAATTGTGAGTTTAACACCATAATTGCAATACAAGCACTCAGACGAGAACTGACACAGAGACACATAAAGGATGCTCAATACATACAAATTACAAATTAAATAAAACAAATACATTTACTATAAATATATAAATTTTATGGTTAATTACGCCGACAATTTTTGTCCATGTGCCCAGGAAACCCCCTGTATGATTCCTTTATGGGACGAGAGCTGAACCCTCGAATTGGAAATTTTGACCTGAAATATTTTTGTGAGCTCAGACCAGGTCTGATTGGCTGGGTAAGATTGAATGAAGTTGGACAGAAAAGCTACAAATATCTTTCTTAAATATACCTTAACAATTTTAACAAGACTATATGATATTATGTTGGTAAGTATGATAGTGCCACTAAGGATTTCTAATTTGCAAAAGAATATAAAAACCATTTAAATGTGATTATGTTTAATGGAAGGCAACATTCTTTTACACTTCTTCTAAAAGGTGGTGATAAATCTTGGGATGCTGATGAAGGAAGTGGAATTACGGGACCACCCCTCCCTTGCCATGATATTGGTAAACTGCTTCCAGCTTCTGTATGTTGCGGATGCTCTGTGGAATGAGGTGAGAACCTGGATAGGCAAGTTGCTGAAATTGTAGTATTTATCAGTATGCCTAAAGAAATGACTATTTAGCATGTGATTGTCTATCAGCATGGTCTTGAATCACAATATAACTTGTATTCACTCATTACAACAGGAGGCAGTTCTCACCACTATGGATATAGTGCATGATGGCTTTGGGTTCATGTTGGCCTTTGGGGACTTGGCCTGGGTTCCCTTCACATACAGCCTACAGGCCCTCTTCCTGGTGGTGCATCCACAGTCCCTGAGTGCACCTGGAGCCACAGCTATTATTCTACTGAATGGTAAGCTAAATTCATGGATTTTATATATTAGGTTATTACGGAGCATTAATATGCATTGTGTTGCAGAGGTGGTGTAGAAACTTACCCATAATTCTGCCTAAAACCCTTTGATACACTAAAGCATGGCTAACTTTTCTGTAATCAGGTATAGGGTATTTTATCTTCAGGAAATCCAACTCACAAAAAAACCAATTCCGACGGGACCCCACACACCCCAGTGTTGCAAGTTAGTACTTATTACAACTTTATTTTTATTAAAGTAAGTATTTGGAGGAGTTTACACCACAAAACAGAATCTTGGGTGGACAGGTGGAATGTTAATAATTAGAAATGTACTCTCTTAAACCGTTTCCTTGTAGAATTAGAAACAATCGCAACGGCAACCGGCAAGCGCCTCTTAGTGTCTGGATGGTGGGGATTGGTCCGTCATCCCAATTACCTTGGGGACCTTCTAATGGGTCTCGCATGGTCCTTGCCTTGTGGTAAGCAGTAAAGAAAAAAAAATTATATTTTGAATGGCAACAGACAGTAAACACTCACAACACTAATTTATTTTGTAAGGTTAGGGGACAAAGGTTTACCAAGTCTTTTGTCAGTTTCCTTACATTTGGAATTCAGAAATATTACAAATCCACATAATCTTATATGAAATATCACCGTTTTTAGTTGTTTCTTGTATAGACTGTGTGTATCAGACAACGTAGAACACAAAATTAAAGTCAGTATTCTTATGATCAGCTTTTTTAATTTCCTGTTGACAAATCTTTCCTTAGGATTCTCCCATATTCTGCCATATTTCTACATTGTGTACTTCACTGTGTTGCTGATTCATCGAGAGGCTCGTGACGAAAAGCATTGCAGAGCCAAGTATGGACTGGCATGGGACACCTACTGCCAGCGGGTGCCGTACAGGATCTTCCCTTATCTGTATTGAGCTGGACTAAATTGAACTGAACTGGACCAACAGTCAAGGCAAAGCTACTTATGAGTCCACATTTTAAAGCAAAACGTGTAGGAACAAAATACACAACAAACGCAGCTCACAAAACCTCACTAATAGCCTATTACCTGGTATTTTGTTCTATTTGATTGGAATGTAAACTATGTAAAGCACTTTGGATCTGAGAATAGGCTGGTTGGAAAAAAAGCTGCTAATATCAAACTAGGGGTGTGTATGATCAATAACCGGCCTCACCATATTTACCTTCTGTTTACACCATTATGAAGTTGAGGACTTAGTAATTAAGAAACGGCTCAATTAATTTTAATTACTTTGGTTCAATTTCAATCTATAACATTAATCTGAATCAATATGTACATATTTTCCAAGAGAATGAAGCTTACTTGTTTTCATAAATTGTATTGTCTTTATTCCTTAAATTGTTGACCTCATTTATTTCAGAAATTACAGTTAAAGTACTTAACTAATTTCTTTAATCAATACGCCCTTCCCTTTTTTCCCCTCTTTCTTCCGGATTTCTTCAGTCACTTTTTTGTCTTTTTCCATGGTATTCCTTTCTTCCTCCCTTTTACTGTGCTCTTTCCACAATTCAATGGCCATCCTTTGCACTTTGGGGTTATTGTCAGACACCCATGCTTGAAAGAATCCACATTTCTTTCCTGCCAGAAAGTACTTCCGTCTTGTTTCCTTGTCATGTCCATCTCTGGGTATGGCAGCCCTGGCTTGAGTCAGAAGTGAACGAAGTTGACTCAGAGCCGCTAGGCAGTATCCTACTACATCTTGCTTACTTCTTCCAGTCATAATATGAGCCACGGCTTCCACAGCCCTAGCTGGAGCATATGGGTCTTCCCGATCAAGAAAACCCCTGGTTAAAATGGCAGCCTCTCCACACTTTAGGGCCTCTAAAAGCGAATGAAACACCTTGCCAGAATTAAGAGCCTCTGACACAGCCATGACCTGTTGACAGAACTCCTGATTTAGATCTCCTTCAATGTCACCATTGAAAAGACACAGAGAAAATGTGTATCCATAAAGGGCATTGACTAACCCATAGCAGACGAGGTGAGATGGATTGGAGGAAAGGGAGCTTAAACTTGGGATTTTAGTGTTCACCTTAGGCACACTTGAATAAATTATTTGATTGTCTTTACTTAGTCCTTTTCTGTCCATTGACTTACATTCTCTTTCCTTCTTTACAAATTTAGTTGTATTTTCGGATGCTTCTAATGAGTCCATCACTTTATTATCGTCTTGTTGAGTGTTCCTCTGGCATACTCTGGTTGCTGTGTTTTTTGGCTGCACCACAACACTCCCTCCCTCCTCCCTTGAATGCCCCTCAGATGTATTCGTCTCTTCCTCCAGCACCTCCACTAGTGCTTTGGCTTGGTCTTCATGCACCTCCCACCATGGCTTCCACTGTGGAACAAGTGCACCAACATTCCCATCTTTGATTAAACGTTTAAACTTTTCTTTATCCTGGCTACTCAAAAGTTCCCACAGTGCTTCCTCTGAAAGAGTATTGATGTCTAGTCCAGACAGCTTATCAGCTAGGTCCAACTCATTGCCCCCTTTAACTTCCATGTCTCCATCAGCATCCACCAACTGCTCCCAGGGTTCATCTTCTCCTCCAATCTCTTTGAGTTTGATCAAAATGTCTTCAATTTCTTCTTCACTTTCATTCCCAGATGATTGTATTTCCGCTAATCTAGAGAGAAGCTCCAATATCTGCAATCTATCTGTTCCTTCCGCCTCATCATTACCAATGCCAGCAACACTGCCATTCTCAATCTCACCGAGGACACTTTCCATCCCTTTATCTGAGTCCTCTGCCTCATGTCTCACCTGAAGCAGAATATCTTGCATCTTCTGTCTAGCTTCACTTTCAGTTTTCCCAATGCTTTTCAATTCTTGTAAGACTGATTCTTTGTAGAACTCCTCTGAGCATATGGAATGGTCTGGACTTCTATAGCAGGCTAAACCACAATACGGTATATTACATCTAGGACATGTATAGCAAGAGAGTTTGGACAAGCACAAACCACACAGTCTCTTAGATGTGGCATTTGAATCATCGTCGTCATTTGTAATGAGACTTTGATCAGTGGATCCTCTGGAAGGAAGTTCAATACCATCCCTAGAGATAGTTTCAGGCTCCTCTAAAGCTTCGCGAGGTCTAATATCTGTTAGAAGTTTTCTAACACCTCTAGGAATACGGTGCCTAAGTATTGGATTCATTTTTCATCTGGATGTTGCGTGTAGAATATTCCGTCTGAAGAAAAAGATGACGCGAAATTAAAATTCTAACCAAACTAAACGTTATGAGGCCGCGTGATTCCACAAAATGGAATTATCTCTACGTTCTTCATGGATAAAATATTTTAATACAATGTCGCTAATTGAAACACTTTTAATAATTGGTCTTAATATGAATTGCACCAATAACCAAAAGTAGTAACTTCGTAATAAATTCGTAAATCTCACGATGTGTATAGTGCGTCGCGGTACAAATACATCGAAGTGACGTTGATTACTTTAGCCTGTCGCTCTTTGATTACGTTAAACTGTGGTAACGTGACGTGTAGACCACGGGTTTCCTTCTAATTAAAAGCCACATTCTTATTTTTCTGAATTACTCTATTCATAATTTCTTCTGTTTACGAGCATTTCCATTTACCTATTTATTAGATATAATTAAAAAACAATTTTATATCTCAAGACAAAACTCAAGTTTTGAGTGGTAACATATAGGCATGAAGCTTACAAAGAAAACATGTTTTATTACAATAAAACAGATAAATCCATCCCATATCATGAACAATTGACTCCTAGTTTCCTGTTATATTTCAAACAGACATTGCTATGGGGAAAACAGTTAGGTTAACATTTGAAACATCTCATAACCATTCCAATTCATACCGATTATTAGAAAGCTTACAATTGCACTTTCAATAACCCCGTTTATTCTTTATGTACCTATGTACTATCTAGAATCCTTTCTTCAACAACCACTCTTTCAGCTCTTGATCAAAGTGGCCTTTGATTCGGAGTGTCATGGTCACTTCATTGACCTGAGTAGGAAGTTCTTTCCCAGTAACCTGTTTCAAGAATTCCTTGACGTCCCTTTCCAAAGCCTGATAAGACATGTATAAAAAAAGTGCAGACGAGTAGAATTAATTATTACCACAATAACTTCACTCGGTCAAAATACAACGTACAATAGTGATTAAAACTATCTTGGTCCTTTTTTTCTTTTTATTAAAATTAAAATCTTTAATAATGGATTGTAAAAGACAACACAATCATCCATTGCCCATACTGCTATAATTGTGAGAAAAAGAGATCACCTCCTATATAAATCAGACTGAAATTGCATCCAACGCCTGGCTAAAAAGGATGCTTTTGCAACAGGTAGCTCACCCAGATGTCTCCTTCTACCTTACGTAGAAGAGTCGTCTTTCTGCAGCCATTTGTGATGTCAGTGTAGACGGGGACATTGTGCATGCGAGAGCGACGGATCATATAGGGAAGTGGAGGTGGCACTTCTATAAGTAAGCAGGGTAATTAAAAAAAAAGCTAAATATATTACTATGCTTATCATGTACCCCTTACAGACTTTAAGACCACAAGTTTCAGTATTCAGACTGAAGTAAATTGCTGCTTTTTGTAAGTAGGTAGGCACAGTTTTTTTTTTTTTAACATGACATTAACATTGCATTTCTGTATTTTGCTGCGAAATATAATTTTTATGAATGTTTGCATCATATTAGCCTGGGTTTGATATGCTGTAGTATGAGACTTTCGACTCCAAAAGCAGTGACATAAGAGTATCTACATGATACTAAGTATCACATTCAAATTGAAACATCTATCCAAAGTTCCAAAAGTGTTTTTGGCATATAAAATATACCCTTCCGATAGGCACAAAGAGGTTTGAACGACAACGACAGCTATCGTAAATCACACAGATTATAAAGAATCAAATAAAAGACTATGCTGAGACCTGATGGGGGAATCCAACCAGATGGTGCAGGTCCTTCGTGTTTAGGGGGAGTGGGCACTCTACTTGGTGGAATAAGTCGCTCCACGTACTTGTATTCCTCTGTTGATTCTGATATGACAGGCTTATTTTCTACAACAGAGCTACACACGGACTGTAGAGCAGAAATGACAGATAATGATAATGCAGTTCAATTGAAACATTAAGTTGATTGGCCTTTTAGAATAATTTAAAGTAACGTTACCAACTTAAATAGTAAGCTGCCGGCTTTGTTCCATATAACGAGTATTAGCATGCTAGCTGGCTACGGGCTTTTACGTAGAACAGGCTAATCGTCATGTGTGCAAATGTTTCTTGATCACGATTTTACATTTGTAAACTCACCCTCAATCCACAAAATGATTTTTGTGGCATTGATGTTTGAGCGTGCAGTTGGGAAGAAATCCGAAGCCCTCTGCATAACATTGCGATGTGCTGTGAGGAGAGCGACATGTTTTCTCAAAAAATGGGAGGAGCAAAAAATGGGTAAGTCAAGATGTTTCAACTTTATTGACATAGGTATAGCAGTCATTTTACAAAACTAGTTCAGTTACTTTAATTAATCACACTTAAGGGGGAAAAAGCAACTGCAAATCCAACAAGGAAAGTAATTTATTTCACCATATAGGCTTACATTTAAATATACACAGTTTTTATTTTTTTTAAGTTGGAGTACAGGCAATGTTTTGAAGGGCATTGAGAATCATGTTTTCCTCTGCGCTTTTCCTACTGGGTCTGCGATCACAACGACACCCCAGGAAGCCAAACCTGCAAAAGAGATACTTAGACACTTGTATGCTTTGGGTAATTCAAATTATTGAGCAAGATTACACGCTGGTTAAGGAATTACTCACTTGCAGCAAAAGCAATCTGAGCAACAGTTCCCACCGTGGTAGTTCCACCACGCCGCATTACATTACGGGCTGCGAGGAACACATATCCCGCAGCCACCAGAAGGCCACCACCTGACAGAATGCGACAACTCCAACAGCTACCAAACAATTGTCCAGGCTTTGTAGTCTCTTGTAATGTTGACACTTCTTTTAATGCTGGCACTGAGTCCGGTGGTGTTGACATTATGCTCATTACAGTTGAAAACACTTAAAATATGCAGCTGGTGAATTAACACAATTATTTGTTGTTTGACAATAAAGTAAAGATCCGTGGCTAAGATTTTTGATATGCATCATAACCTGGCTGTCTTTACTCTCATGATCCTCTGTAGATCGAAGTCATGCTGGAGTTAAAGTGAATCGCACGAACGTGCCGGATGTAAATAATCTAGCTTCCGGTTCACTATTGGTCTTCAAAACAGTTACAGATATATTTTTAAGACACTTCACACACTTGGAAACTTTATTACATGTAAACAATTAAATAATCACACAAAACGTATATTAAAGCATACTCAACGTCCAAGATGATGTTGTTCATAATTTTTTATTTACTTTCCCATTAAATCGAGAACATATTTACAGTGTTGTGAAAATTATGATGCAAACTATACGGACACTCAAACTTCTCACTTCCAATAATACAGCAGGCTCATCTAATTTCAACGTTTGCATCAGTCTCAATGTCACAACAATTATAAGAGGAAGGGGGGTACACACAGTTTGTGTTAACAAGTGCAGCTGATCTACAAATAGTTCTTTTTTACTAAATCACAGACTTATATGGGGATCAGTCTCATTATCTTTAGCTTCTCAATGTATCTTAATATAAACAGTGTGGTCTATTTTGCACGTCCTCCAACTCCCCTTGCAATGTTGTCGGGTGTTTCTGCAGCTTCCCTGAGCACCTGCATCATTAAGGCATTTCTTTTTCTTGTCTCTTCCATTCTCACTGGATTCGCTTCAGGTAAATTCTGGCCAAAACAAAATCAGGAGAAAGTACATGTTACGGATGTTTACTTGTGGAGTCTATAGATTCACGTGTTCGTTTGTAGTCTTGTAAAACTGCATGATATAGGGTAAATCTAACTGTTGACATGCAAAATATTATGCAACCCTAAAGCCATAAATAGTTTTAAACTAATTGAAAACGCGTTGTTTTTTAACCCGTTTATATTCATTGAGTAGTAGCGTTGTCGCATGAACGTAAATATTATATTATAGAAAGAAATCTGTAATAGCCTAACGCTAGCTAGCGTAGCAGTTATCTGCAATACCTTCAGCAGTTCTCTTTTTCTTTCCTCTCCAGGGACAATCACGGACCACATTCCGTATCCAATGCCAACCGCACCAATAAGCGCAGTGGAGGTCAAGATGGTACGTAGACTACTCATCACACTAGTACTAGATGGTCAGGCCAAACGAAAGAAAGTAGAAATGTTTTGCTACAGAAATGTCTCTAGGTCAGCTCATTGCATCGAGAGCAGGGGACTGTGATGCATTCTGGGAACTTTCTTTATACAACCTTTTTTTCCATATCTTTTAAAAAAAATGAATTAAAAAACAATTGAATTACATTGAAATCATCTTAATTAATGTTTAAGTAACTAACTATATTTTGATATGGCTATTGGCCTTGGATCTTATCGTTGGCAGCCAAATGAGGGTTTTCACACACATCATAAAGGTTATTGTTTTTCCACTAATTGGTTCTGTCGAGACATATCGAGGCTTACCTAACAGATTTTATTGTTGTTCGCCAGGTTGAATAACGAACATAACATTCATTCCTTCAAAAACCTCTGCACAGTCAGTCTATAGGTGCACAGAACACGTCACTGCAATGCAATCCTTTACAAGATCCACCAGGTGTCCCTCTTTGTATATAACGTATAGAGGGAAACTTGCACATAGATATTTGCACCAAAATCACCTGGATACAATTAAATGTAATTTGTTTCTGTATGTGAGTGCATGTGTGTGTGTGTGTGTGTGTGTGTGTGTGTGTGTGTGTGTGTGTGTGTGTGTGTGTGCGTGCGTGCGTGCGTGTGCGCGTGCGCGCGCGCGTGTGTGATAAAGAAAGAGAAAGTGTGAGGTAGATAGGGTGTGTGAGTCAGAGTGTGTGGGTGTTTTGAGTGTCGAAAAGTGCTCATAATGTGCGCAGTACATTAGTGTCAGTAGGGCACAGGAGACAGACATTGGTTGGCTCTCTGCCAGCTAATGCAACTTCAGAAGTGTGGTGGAATGCCTTATGTGCTGGATAGACAAGCATTTTAAAAACGTTACAAAAAATGTATTTTCAAAATCAACAACTGTTATTCGGGAAGCTATAATAGGCATGATGTGCCAACGATTTCATTCTAAAACAGAATGATAATTACTACATTTAATTATGTAGTAATTATAAGGATTTAAGCATACACTGAGAAGCACCGTCTCTCTTTTGCTCTCGTTTTTTCCTGTCTCTGGCTTCCTTCCTTCCTTGATAGCTCAGTAAATAATGACCCCCCTTCCTATCCTCAACCCTTTCTACTCTGATTGCAACAGTAACGCTTACAGATGCCTGCTTCCGTTGCCATGGTACCCATTTATTCTGAAGGTGTACTGTGCTTCAGATTGAACACCCATGTGTTCATTTTTTGTTTGCTTGTGGCTTAAATCCCGGACCACTCTGTTTGCATTTGTGATAGCGCTGCAAAAATAATACTGATGAGCCTATTTTGTCTTTGAATGATTCTGAGTAGCATCCATGCTCTGCTTTTCACTTAACGACAGTAGAAATGAGGATGTACAGTCTTAAATTATCAATTCAAAATAAAAGATTTGCAGATAACAGGAATCAGCTATTCAATAATTATGGCTTTGTGTTCAGTTCTTTGGAAAATCCATAACATTTCACTGATGTTGGAAAGTTGTTGCACACTAAGAAAGTGTTTTTTTCTGATTGCGTGCCTCTTCCATTCCTTTTCTTTTGGCATCATGGGCCTTAGATTGGCCCACCTTTTTGTCATCCCAACCCTCTGCTGCCAAGATCGGGTAAAATTTTATATTTGTTCTATATAAATGTCCTCCTTTTATTCAGGTAAACAGGCCTCAATCTAAAACTTGATTCACCAGGAACATGAAAAGACATTGAAGATGTCTGCAATGTCTTGACTTCATTAGTTTAGATACACTAATAGATCTAATATGCACTTTTGCAAGACAACTGATCCAACTTTTTAAGGATTTAGTTATTCAATTATCCTGTGTATCACAATCAAGCATTTGTCCATAACCCTTTTCCATGACTTCTGTTTGCCTCATTTACTGTAAAAAAACAACAACCATGTAATATATCCTGTGACTATATGAATTCCTTCAACTCCACCCACTGCACTTATTTCTGTGCAGGTGTAATTATTTATTCTCTACTGTATAATTCATATCTCTCTGCACCCTTCCATGGTCTCCTACTTAGATGTGGTACAAAGACAGGTACAAGAAACATGTGCACTTCAATGTGCACTTGTGCAAATTCCAAGCATTGACAACTTTTTGGGTCTATCAGATTCTTAAATCCTGCATAGAAATATTAGTTAGGGCTACATCACAAATTGCAGCATTTAATATGAATAAAAGGTGGCTTCATATGTTTGATATGTTTTATTGATATCCTTTTCTGTATGTTTTGCCTTTCTTTCTATTTAAAATTACCTTAATATTATAAGCTCATAATACCGATGCCCAGAATTACATAAACTGTTCAAGAATGAGCAAACAAAATAGAAAGACAGAGAACGTCTGTGTATTTGCATATGCCAATCCTGTTGTCATGTTTCAAACTTATCAATTGTAACCAGTTTCCATGGCAACATCTCTCTTGAGGCATAGAAAAGGTAGAGGGGGGAATATGAGCTGAGAAAATGTCTATTACATAGGGTGCAAAAAAGGGAGAACCTTGAATGAATGAGTGTGTATGTACTTTAAAGTATAAGGAAAAAAGCTAGAGAAATGTGTTTGTGTGAGAAGAAAGAAAGTGTTGGCCTGTTGTTGTAAAGGTTGACACACATATCTAAGTATACACTGTTTTATTAAGGAGAATCGCAAATAGGTATGTTTAAATGAGGCACGTAGTTTGTCAGGGCTACTTAGCATGTGATTGAATTTTGAATGAGATCTCACATTTTGAGTAAGAGCACTAGAGTGAGTCCATTGGAATCGAACACAATTTTGTTGCCATGGTTACACAAGGGAATGAGATGCCATCCATGTCAGGTTGTCTACCCCAACCAGCCCCCTCCAGCCCCTTTTGCTTTCCCACTCTGCCTTCACCCAATTCCTAGCCCACACTTAATCTACCTTGAAATTTATAATTTCTATGCTACTGAAGCAGCTGTGGCCATTCTGGACACACATAAAGCCACATTGGTTTAAAAAAAAAATTACCATCATGAAATTAAAACATAAAAAAAAAAAAAAATTCTCAAGCAAAACTTATGACTATTTAAATCCCTATAGTAGACTCTTTATATATAGTACATATAGTACACAAACGAGAAGCAAAACAGTAAGACGCTGACATTTTATTAGAATACCCTTTGAAATGTTGTCTATGAACTGTACATAGTTTTGTTTTCTATTGAATATCACTAGAACACCAACAACTTTAATTTAGCATACAGTTATGATAGATGTATAAAAGACAGATACAAATATTTGAACTTTAATATATATTTTACTAAAATGCTTTATTTTGATAAACTGCATTATGACATTCATTGATGTTCAACCTAGCTGTATTTCTCATCCCATTTCCCCTGTTCCTGTGCTTTAGTGATTGTCCAAAATAGACTCACATAGTTGGCAGGGGATGAGGTCTCTGTGTCTTGTGTTCACTTGAACTGGGAATTCCCTTTTGCACTGCACATAAGTGTATTGGCACAAGATACCCTATACTAACAATAGAGACAGACACTTAATTGGCTGCTAATCATGAATGCAAGGGGTTTCGTGTGCAGAAGCCAAAGAGACCAAATGAGACAGTACTATTATTTACAAAATTGCCAGATTATGACAAACAACCACACAGTTTTACATTATGGTCTCAAGCTCCAGTTTCCCCCTTTCTCTACTGAAGTAAAAAAAATCACTTTATCAAACCATCAATTGTCTATTCTACACACAGAGCAGACAAATGAACACATGAGAGTAAAGGCAGCGATAAATTAGCAAAGGCCTTGTCATAAACTGTAACAATAATGACTTTTGGCAGTCTAACTGTACACTACAGCTTAGAAGATCATTATTTACTGCACTTGTCAATGTGGTCAACATCGTCATTATTACTGTTTGATTTCCTTAATTTGCCACATTCATACACTGTTATTTATTACGCAAATTAAATATCCTTTGTACAGATATTTGCCTCATTGATTGACAATACATTGCTGTTGTTGTCTTTAATTGCTTTTTATTTTGAGATGAGAAGATTTCAGTGATCTATCTCTGAGCACAGAGCTCTTTGGAAAGTCAATTTGAAATCAGCCCTTCTTGGACAGGCTCAAGCATTCCTAGTACCCACTCTCCCCACAGCCAAAACCACCACTTAGTTCCTGAATGATATCCCTACAGATTGAAATGTGTACCTCCTCAAGGCAAAAGCTGTGGTCTAAAAGGTAGTGCTGTGATTTGGAAATACAAGTATTATACGCTCAAGAGCGTCCAATAAACCTTGGCAGGTTATTGCACACATCCTATCCTAATCAAAACAGTGTTTCGGTTTTGCTATCTTTTCACCAGGCTTCCTTTATTTCTAAATATTTACTTCATGGCCATCTGAATGTGGTTTATGATTCATTTGTGATCATATATATATATATTTTATACTTGTCAATAAAACTATATAACTCTTGGTAATGGAGAATTATGCCTTTAAATATATATTATAATACCAACAGTATGAAATATTTTCGGTAATCTACCACAACAATGTAATAACTTTGATACCAATTTAATTTAAAAGCTAGAATGTTTTTGATTTAATTAATACATCAAAGGATATTGATATGTTGGTTAACAACATTATCGCTAGGACTAAGGATCAGAGTATCTATTCACAGTTGATTGACTGTGTCACTAGAAGTAGCAGAGGGCTACTGCAGCCCTTGAGAAATATTGTCAACCATTTCTTGAGACAGAACAAGCCAACACAAACACTGGATGAAGTATTTTCCCTTTCTCATTTCACTCCACAGTACAGATGTCCACCAGCCGTCAGATCTCAGTTTCAGCCTGGCTCATCATAATCTTTTGCACTAAATGAAAGTTCTATGTCCGGCAATGTTCCTCGTTCCATCCAATATTAGATTCCAGAAAGTCATAACCAGTAATCAGAGTAATGGAGAGAGAGAGGGAGAGAGGGAGAGAGAGAGAGAGAGAGAGAGAGAGAGAGAGAGAGAGAGAGAGAGAGGAGAGAGAGAGAGAGAGAGAGAGAGAGAGAGAGAGAGAGAGAGAGAGAGAGAGAGAGAGAGAGAGAGAGAGAGAGAGAGAGAGAGAGAGAGAGAGAGAGAGAGAGAGAGAGAGAGAGAGAGAGAGAGAGAGAGAGAGAGAGAGAGAGAGAGAGAGAGAGAGAGAGAGAGAGAGAGAGAGAGAGAGAGAGAGAGAGAGAGAGAGAGAGAGAGAGAAGGAGAAGGAGAAGGAGAAGGAGAAGGAGAGAGGGAGACGGAGAAATAAGGAGAAGAGTTGTCCCCGACTTTTTTTGTCTGTTTTGCTCTTTGTCCTTTTGTTTCTTTCAGTCTTCTCTTTATGGTCTTCCAACTTGT
Source organism: Galaxias olidus (assembly GCA_026901105.3). Lineage (NCBI taxonomy): Eukaryota > Metazoa > Chordata > Actinopteri > Galaxiiformes > Galaxiidae > Galaxias > Galaxias olidus. Next base: position 25,518 of record JAPMUY010009590.1, read on the forward strand.
ACTTAGAAGCTCACCAAGGCATAGACCATACTTTACAAACAGCACAAAATGAGAAAAAGGCACTGTGATTATGTTGTTTCTGGACAGTATTATAGTTTCAACAGTGCTTATGCCTTCTGGATGTTATGTCGAGATTAAAACCTTGCTGTAAAGTAAGATTCACAAGAAAATAAAGTCAGTGTATAAATCTAGAGTTACCTGTATAGGTAGTAGAAGAAAGACAACAGATAGAATCCAAGTTTACACCAGGACTCCTTTTGGCAGTAGTTGAGGATGTCTGCGTTCATCACACTGACTGGGTCATACATAACTTCTGATCCATCTGCTGGCCTATGAAAGTACCTGAAATGACAGAGAATGGGCACCGGGAGCATCAGAACTTCTCAGATTTAGTGTAGTGTAATGTTCTCAATGGAATTTACTGCAGCAAAAAAAAAAACTGCAGTATATGATTAATATACAAAGTTGTCATGTTTACCTCTACTCTCTATAAGGAACAGGGACATAGTAATATGAAAAACAGAAATCATGCAGACTGTTGTTATATACCTCCAGAGATGGTAGAATAGCAGGGGAATATTTAGGCCAAGTGTGACCCACTCTCCAGCACACATGAACATCAAGCAGAAGAGCCCATGAATGGAGTATTCTGGTACCACCAGCTGAAAGTCACACACAGTACACACACAGCTGTTACTGTACTATACATGCTTCTAAAACACTCATATCAGCATTAACAGACATACGCCGTTGCAACATGAATTGAATAAGAAGCCATTTTAACATGGATAAAGTTGCAGTGATCAGTGACAATTTTGTTAAAATCATCCAGGTGTTCCTATATTACAACAGCTGGCTAATTAACACTGACAGGGAATGAGAGAGGGAGTACAGAGCCAGCCATTGCAGTATACAGAGCCAGTTTAATTACTGTGTGTGTGTGTGTGTGTGTGTGTGTGTGTGTGTGTGTGTGTGTGTGTGTGTGTGTGTGTGTGTGTGTGTGTGTGTGTGTGTGTGTGTGTGTGTGTGTGTGTGTGTGTGTGTGTGTGTGTGTGTGTGTGTGTGTGTTTGTGAGTTTGTTTGCTTAAGAGACAGATACCCAGACTCAAATACAGACACACAATACAGGGGCAGGATACGGGCAGATGTCAATCAACATTTAATTGTGTTCAGAAAGACTCCGTTGCCCTCATTTAATACCAGTTTGGGTGTATTTTTTCTTGTGTTTAGGGCTCAGATACATCCATTGATTTAGAAATTATTATATTGTACTATTCTTAATACACAATGAAACAGAATAACTTACCTTTCGCAGCAGGTTACAAATTCTTTCAATGTTCAGAATTCTTTCCCTCTGTTAAGAGAGAAATATAAATTCTAAATATTATTGTTCATATTTTTTGATATAACAGTAAATACCTTTGTTTGTGCCCAGCCTTTATGTTACAGAAGTCATACGAAAGCATTTATTGATCAACCTTATGATGACAGGTCACTCATAAGTTAGTTATAAATTCCCTGTAGTTTATATAATAAGCTGGGCATCAAAGTGAGAGGAATGTGTAATTAAGAGAGCCGCATAAAGATAGCGTTTTAGTTTTTTTTAAATATCATACATGTTTTGCTTTTATCTGTGAGGGGTTGGGAGCATATAGAGGGGGAAATATATAGGCGTCAAAATGGAATGCTGAAGGCACTGCTTATGATACTTGTGCCAAGGAAAAAAAACAGAGCAACCCAACTAAATGAACGAGTGACTCCCTGAGGCAATCTTTGTAGTTCTTATACAATGTTTAAGGCGTTCAATAAAGATGCAGTATGGTCAACTGTCTCAATGGCAGTGCTAAGTTTAGGTTGTTCTAAAATGGGGCACGGACCAATATGAGCTGAAGAAAAAAAAATCCATGTGGAATTGCCTTTAAAATGTGCAGTGAGAAAATCCAGTTGCATTTGAAAGTATTGTGTGTGAGAGGGGACATGTGTGAGTCTTTACAGCTGAGGGAATTTTGAGGTGGAAGCATAGAAGTGGGTCACACTTGACTGAAATCCAGTCTCTCTCAGATGGAAGGGGACCTTACCGCTCTGGTGGGGTTGCTCTGATCGATGGGGTTCTTGAAGTCCGTACGCAGCTCATCAAATGCAATGATCTGCGAGAATATTAATTAAAAATCTGTCATTTGCAAAGAAATTGATATGTTCCTTTTGTAATCTCACTTGTATTATCTTTTTAGCTTCACAGACGAACTGTTTTCACACATTTTATTTAATGTTGTGCCACTCTTAACTTAGTGCCTGCTACAAGCTTTGTGAAAATAAACTTTCCAGGCTAGAAGATTTTGCTTCAGATCACAGAATCACAAATGTCTTTTTCGTTCAAAGCATCCTTGTTTGATAGCTTTTGATGTCTTTCTTTCTCTGCATCTCTCCAATGTTATTCTTCACTCTGCTATACCCTTAGATACATAGATTTCTGTTCACACGCAAAATAACCTTTCTTATCCCTAAGTCCCCATCTAAATCTATATGGGTCTCCCCTGTTGCTTTCACAGTCCTCTTTTTTGTAAACAGATGCAGTTTCCATGGTGATATGGTAAGCCCCTCAGCCGGCACCATGGTTACTACAAATGTGAAAACGGCCTCCGATTGGTTGTGAGCTACACAGATACATGGAGTGCAAGCCATAGATAGCAGAAGATGGGGGAAGGGGTGGAACAAAATTGTAGTTTGAAAAGCCTTTTCAATAACATGGTTCATTGCTGAGACACACACACACACACACACACACACACACACACACACACACACACACACAGACTGACACACACAACCAGTGCAGACTTGCTTCCTCCCCCGTCGCGCTCACACGCAGACATATTCTCACACAGACTGACTCACATGTCTAAGTCTCACCTACTTAGTCAATCCATTAGTCAATTCTTCAGTCTTTTTAAGTCTGAATTTTGGATAGATCTGATGTGTGAATTCCACAAAGACATGTTCTCGACGTCAGTGGCTTAATGTTGTGTGTTTGTATAGTCTGTATCTGAGGCGACATACAGAATACTGATTGCCGAGTTGTCCAGTGACGTCTCTACAAATTCCATTTCACAAAACCTGCAAACAGTGGGGTGGCAATGCAATCATCATTCACTTTGGTACATTTTCTCTTACCCCATTTACACAATGTGTACACATTACGTAAACCCAATCATAGTGCCAATTGTTCACCATAATATATTTCAGCATTATTGATGCGATTCCAGCATTTGTGCCGTTATGCTTATCTTTAAATGGCAAATGCACATGAAAATAGGCAATTTATATGTGTAGACTTACGTACGCAAAATATGCAAAATGCAAATAGGTATGCTCAAGTCACCTCAACGGTCACACATATTCAATGGAGTGTTTTGTGTGCTGTAGCTATCAAATTAAACACAGACAGCACATTTCAAAATGTTTGTGTTTGTGTACTTTTGTGTATGTGTGTTTGTGTACTGTCTCTTTTTGGGGGGTATCTGGTGTGTGTGTGTGTGTGTGTGTGTGTGTGTGTGTGTGTGTGTGTGTGTGGGTTACAATTGAACTCACCTGCCAGATGACAAAGAAGATGAGAGCGGCACACAGCACCAAGGTGAGCATGTAGCAGAAGGCCGCAAAGGTGAACGCCATGGCTGAGTCCGCCAGCTTGACAACGGGATGGGTCGAGAGTGGGGGAACTTTCCCCTACTCTCTCTTACTATTGCTGACTCTCCCGTCCTTTAAGGAGGGTCTTGCTTGATACCCTTATAACTCCGATTTGGCTCCGTGCCCGGCTTCCCCCCAGTTTGAGTTGACAGTCAATAAAGTCCAGGTATGGAGTTGAGGTACTGAGAAAACTACGTCACCGTCAGCTGTGTCCAAATTGTTTAGTGGCACATTGTTACACTTCTGAGATCCTTCTCCTTTTTCATGCCTTGACAGGTGATAAGTGTTTCTGTTCAACTAAAAAACACTTTTATGTCAAATGGATCTCTGTAAACAGGCACATTTATTCAGGGTGAGGTGCTACAGCTTAGCATCATGTCCACTGGTCTCCTTCTCTTCAGAGTCTGACGGGCTCAGTATGGGCCTCCTTCTCCTCCCCAAAGTCACTTCTTGGACAAACTCTACACAACTTGTTCAGAGTTACAAAATTGCTCAGTGCCGCACTGACACACAAATTATAGAGCCACAGGACTACTCATGATGGTAAGTACGGCTTTGTGTTAATAAACAGCAAAGGTTATTTTTTAGGTGAGAAATGCTATGGCTTTTTCAGTATGGCGTAAATCAAGTGTATGAATTACAAGAGTATGTTTGCCCAAAATAATGTCTTAAGTCAGGCTTCATGTTCACTTGTTGGTAAAGTTATCGTAAATGTATGAATCATTTTGAAGGAAGACAGATTTTTATTATGAATATTCTGTTATGGAGGAGACATATTGTCTGGAAATAGAATGAAATTAGACAAATGTGTCCTAAAATAATTACTATATATAATTAAATTAAGAGGTTATAATTTCTAACGCAGTTTGTCTCACAAAAAAAGTCCAGACGATTTGTTATCATTACAATCATTTGTGTTACAGTTACCGCTAGCCCAAGATTAAATCAACAATTTCAAATAAAATTACTGTTATTAAATACATTGTTTCCCCAATTGCTTCAATGAATTGTTAGCAGTCTGTGCTATTTTATTGTATAACATTCTACAAACAAATATTTGGTAAAAGACTAAAATAAGTAAAGATTAAAATATGATTTTGTCATCTCCATATTGATTGTGTCTGATGATAACAATGGATATCTGAACTGATTTTTATACTGAGCAAAGAATACCTGTATTTGGTAGAAGATGCGACTGCAACTGAATATCATCATTAATTTCTCTCCCCACTCTGTCTATGTCAAATTGGGTCGACACCATGTCACAATTTTCTGTTTTGTCTCTATCTATCTCAGCCGCGTCCATCACATTTCTTCACGCATTTATGCTCTTCATTCCTCACGTGCAACATTTATAAAGGCAACATCTAGAAAAACCAGAAAGTCTAGATGAGAAGAAGGGTTTGATCTAATTTAGGAATCATTACTGTTGTCAAGATAGCAAAATAATCTCAACCCTTAGAAGTCTCTAAGTTAATTAATTCCCCTCTTCCAATCGTCCCCCACCTTCCTTCTGTTTCGCCGTCTCTCTTTCAAAATCTTCCCCTTATGTTTTGGTCTTCATATAAAAAAGCAAAATATTTTGAGTAGAGACCAAGACAAATATTTCAAATTTACCCTCTTCATTTGTCTCCTCTTCTCTCTCTTACTCTGCAAGAGCAATATGAGTATCACATCTGAATTTGACGAACAAGTGCATTCAACAGTATCCCCCCCCCCTCTCTCTCTCTCTCTCTCTCTCGTTCTCTCCCTCTTTCTCTCTCACTCTCACTCCACTTCTCTCTGGCTTTCATCCATTGTCGTATTCCCTTGTTCCCAGGAGATGGATGAGGGGGCAGGGGAAGCTCCAAATCTGTTTTTCTTTCGTCGGCTTCCCTTGTTTGTCACAATGTACCCCTCCTTATGCTCCCCTTCTTGCTCTTTCTGTGCTCTGTCTGTCTCTCTCAAACTCCTTTCCTTCCCATTATCTCCGACACTGATGTCATGGATTTCTGTCACTGCATGAAACTGAGGCTTCTGATGACCAGTTCTGTTTGTCTGTCATCATTTATCATTCAATACATTTCATGAAAAAGACACAAATCTACTGTTAAAATGATGGTATGTGCAATAGATACATATTTTTAAAATATGCACCAGCTGGTTTCCAGATAATCGTTCAAGTTTTTCACTCTGCCCTTTAGCTTTTGATTTTAAATTACCCAAACCAGTGCCTCCTAATCCCCATCCTTATATTTTCTAGTAACACATTCTCAGGTTCCAACAGTACCTATTTATTACATTATTGATCTCGAATTGAGACCTGAAGTCCCCATTTCTGTTACTGGTGGATGATCAGTTTTGTTAATCTTTTTTATTGCACTACAAAAACAGAAATTATGTTAAAATATTACAAATGTATGAGTAATGTTTTACCATGGATTAATTGCAACATGCTGTGTAATCATTATGGTGATATCAAAGTGTGTGTAATGTTTATTTAAAAATTTTACTTACAAATCTTACAAATACAAAAATAACACAGAACCAGTATTGTCTAAACAGCTTTTTGAACTCAGAACTGCAACATTGTTTTGATAATGCCAGATTTAAAAAGCAACTCAACTATGAAAAATACGTTTTTGTTTGTCATAGAAACAGTGGTTCTACGCAGCGAATCCCTTAATGCGTCAGCCTATACTGTTAAATGTCCTGTTTGAGGCTTCTCTGTCAAATCTCTGGAAGTCATATTCAAATTTCAAATTATAAAATCTGAACTTTACATAATGTAGATGGAATACGGTAAAGTCCTCTGTTAATGGATCTGTATTGTAATGATATAAAATATAACTGCTTGATTGCCTACCAGTTTCCCCTAGCATAGTTTAAACTTTGATGTCTTCGCTACTTGTTTGAGTAAATTCACTTGCGCTCAGTAGCACCATCTGCTGCAGGCTCCAACTATTTCAGCATATATAATATTGTGTTTGTAATTAGCTTTTTCGTTTCTGAACTGTGATTGGGGGAAAATATATTTTCCTTAGCACATGGATTTTAGCTAATGCTTCTAAAAAGCACCTCATAACTTGTGTAGGAACTACTTGTCCGGAACGGGAAAACACAATCGTTTGTACCCAGTCGGATGATATTACAATTGCAAAGCAGCGTGTGTTTTTTGGTCCCCTTCCTGAAATTAAGTTCGCTTGTTTTGTTTTTTTGCTTGTTGGCTTGAGTAACAACAAACAATTGAAAACAATGGCAGAAAAAAGTCAAGTTTGCTCAATATGGGTAGGATCCGAGACGGGGATTTTGAAAGGTAGTGCCGCCTTTTACATAGAGATTGCTAGCCAGTAATATTTTACTGGAAACTCTCGTTTGACATGACTGTACACGTGGGATACAATTAAGAGTATATTTTTTCATGAATGTGCTAAATTGCTGTAAAAATGAATAATACAAAAAGTATAACTTTATTGTTCTTAATGTAGGGGTGAGCCTTTCCAAGAAAACTGCTTTCAACTTTTGTGAAATGAACTCTCTGAGCAGGGATCAGGAGGTGTGTGCGCTGGCTTGGGGAGACCCTTTAGAGACGGAGGTGTGTATGTTTGTTTACTAAAACCATTGAACCAAAGTTCCGAGCTGGGGGTAATACATACGAGCAATGAGCTAACATTCTGAAGAATTACGTTTGGGTCAGTGAAATTAATGTCTAATCAATTACTGAAACGCAACACACATAGTCTTGTACAGTTTGGTGTTAAATCTGAGACTGTCTGATACCGAAGTTGAATTACCAGGACAGAGTCCACTAGCAGTGTAGAACATTTGAATACATTTACCTGAACGTTTTTCTCAGTCTGTCAGGCCAATACATATTTATCCCAATTATCAGACATTCTATGGCGAGTAATTCATAGCAGAGGTGCTGGCTAGGTATCTTGTCTCTAATTGCTACAAACAAGTTAGTTGCTGAATTAAAACTGAGTAAAATCAAAACTGTTAATGTTTGTATTCACGCAGTGTGCCTATTTTCCCTTCAAGGTGTTGGTAGGATCTGTAAATGCCACAGTAAAGACATTTAGCACAGAGAAGGGGATCTTCACCGAGACCAGGCAATGTGGGGACAGTGATCAAGGCAGATTTTCAGGACTCGCTGTTACAGATAAGTAAGGCTACCTTCTTTACTCCACTTTGTTCATACATCCCATAATGCATTTGAGTCCAGTAGTACTAGGTCCAAAAAAGAAAAACGTATAACTTATCATTATATTAATCGTTTTGAAAAGTTCAATCTTACTATTCTGGTTCCTGATATAAAAATACCTGGCTGGCAACAATACAGAGAGGAGCCTGCACTACACACCTTAATGCTGTGCACACTGTGCTATTAACAATAGCATTTCCAATAGAGGGCCGATGTTTAGTGAAACAGTTTGGGGCTCACAAAAACAGAAATTATGTTAAAATATTACAAATGTATGAGTAATGTTTTACCATTGATTAATTGCAACATGCTGTGTAATCATTATGGTGATATCAAAGTGTGTGTAGTGTTTATTTTACATTTTTACGTTGAAGCAGTTCAAATCTTACAAATACAAAAATAACACAGAACCAGTATTGTCTAAATAGCTTTTTGAACTCAGAATTGCAACTCTTGTTTTGTACAGCTCTCTGATCACCTGCCTGGAGTCAGGACAGCTAAGGGTTTGGAAGGAGGGGAGCACAGATGTTGTGAGTACCAGTCAGGCTCAGCCTTTTCACAAACTGTTTGTCCTTACTAAGTAGCTGCCAATTGCTCAAGCCATACAGGATTCATGATAGTTTCTGGACCCACGACAATTTCTTTGGTAGATGTAGCAAATGTTCATTTGGCAAAAACATCCAAACGTACGCTAAAAACCCTTTACAAAGATATAACATTTGGTGCTCACCCTGCACATAATATATAAAAGTGAGCCAGTCAAAACACCTACGGTTTCAGGACTAGGTCATTCTTAAGGATATACTGAAATCCTTTAGAAGTTTTCATTAATTTGCTATAAGTATATTCAAGGAATTGTCAAGAGGAAAACACAACTATGTGACCGTGGAGAAGGTACAGCAGCTTACCGTTCTTGTGTTCATTTTCATACAAAAAGTTTTGGTTTACAGTTCATTAAAATTATGTATTTTAAATATTTGATCAATAACCATAATATGTCTTGTGACCTTACTTCTCTCCCCTAACATACTGTAGGTAGAGATCAATACTGGAAAGAATGTGTGTAAGATGCGACAGAATGCTTCACAGTCAAACAAAGTAGCCACAGGTGGAAAAGAGAATGGCCTTAAAGTCTGGGACCTGGAGAGACCCGACACACCCATCTTTGCAGCCAAGAATGTGAGACAATATGTACTTTGCTGATAGCTTTGTCATACCTGCAATGTGAAATAAAATGGTAGTACAAAGGAAACATTGCATTTCCCAAATGGCCCTCCCCTTTCATTGCCCGCATACTTTGATTTAATAGGCCAGCATCTGCTTTAATTTTACCATTAATACAATTTGTATTTTAATATTTGTATAAACTGTATCTGTGATTTAATTCAGGTCCGTAATGACTGGCTGGACTTACGTGTGGAAGAATGGGTTCGAGATATAGCTTTCATCCCAGACTCCGAGAAGATCGTCACCTGCACAGGGTTCCACCAGGTCTGTTTGTCTTTCTTTGGCTTCCCAAACCATACGTTATGAGAGAGTTTAAGGATAAAAACAAATTATCAAACTCTTCAATAAAAAACAAAAAGTCATCTCAATGATGGTGTTGGCTAAAAACATTTTTTTTGTTAAGTATACATTGGAGGTTTCTAGAAATAAATTAATATATAATTTATTCAAATTGAATGAACACAGTATTCACAAGGACGGTATCATGAAAGTATGACTAAATGTATTTTTTAAATGTATCTTTTTCAAAATTTTGCATCCACCTGTTTTTTCCTGGTTAGGTACGAGTGTATGACCCAGCAACTCCTCAGAAACGTCCTGTTCTAGAGGCTGAATTTGGGGAATACCCCCTGACAGCTCTATCTCTCCCAGCTAACCAAGACAGTGTTGTTGTAGGCAACACACATGGACAAATGGCTATCCTGGATTTGCGGAAAGGTAAACCAAAGAGGCAAAAGATTACGGATTATCATGTTTATTTAGCTTTTTTACAGCTTATAAAAGGATTCACTATATAATCTGCTGTAAGGTTTTCAGTTGTTCTTTCTAAAGAAGTGTGTGTGTTTGTGTGAAAGACAGAGATGGAGAGTGAGTGTTTTTGAGACGCCCTCTATATCCCTGACTGCAATTTTCCATTGTTGTCTTACCTCCCCTCCTCTTTTCTCTCTGTTTGCTACAGGCCTGGTGCGTGGGTGTCTGAAGGGGCTGGCAGGGGGGGTGCGGGGGATGCAGTGTCACCCCACTCTTCCTCTGGTGGCTTCCTGTGGTTTGGATCGCTTTCTGAGGGTGCACAGCCTTGAGGACCGCTCTCTACAGTATAAGGTATCCACACGCACTCAAAAAGTCAGACATGGAAACAGGCATTTAAAATGCCTCCTACGCAGTCTTTTTTTATATAATTGCTGTTTAGAGTAAGTGGTTATTTCTCCCTGACAGGTGTATCTAAAGTCACGACTAAACTGTGTGCTTTTGTCCAGTCGAGATCTTGAGGTATGACAAATATGTAAATCATTACATCAGACTGTGATTCAAACATTTTCAAGCCAATGCATTTGAATTTAAGGCTAAAGATGTACTCATTTGGTTGTATTTATCAGCTAGGTGATGACACAGCAGTGGCAGGTGAGGTAGAGGAAGTAAAAGAAGAAAAAACAGAAGAAGATGAAGTCTGGAACAGTATGGAGACAGTGGAAGAGAACGCAAGCAAAAGAGCAACTGAGGAGGAGGAGGAGGAGGAGGATGCTGAAAATGCAGAGAAGACAACCAAGAAGAAAATGAAAGTGGCCAAAAAATGAAAGGCTGTGGCAATGGACAATGCTCTCTGAGCCAAAATACAAACATGTAGAGAACTGCCAAAAGCTGAATTTAACAAAATGTCTCTCAATTGGGGAATTTGTACTCTCCCTGCAAGTGTATTTACCTTTACTGTTCTTGTTAAAAATAATCTGTGTACTGTTTCATATTATTTTTTCAAGTACTCAGAAAGAGGGACAGTGCATAAAGTTTGTATTTTTTTTTTTATTCTAACTTTAAAAAAACATGTAATTAATCCTGGTTTCACAAATCTGACGAATTAACCCTTGATTTTATAGTACTTTGCAATAAGTAACTTTATTGATTTATTGTACGTATGAAAAACAGCTGCGTATTGTAAAATGGTCCTGTATCTCTGTTTGGCAATTCATGTGTGGGCGAAATTGTTTTGTCTGTAATAAATGGAGAGAATGCCTTGGACCCTGAAAGACTAGCTTGTTATTCTGCTGCCCCCTGATGGTAAAGACTAGGAATTCTAAATGAGTGTTTACACCTATTCTTCTCTTATAAATGAGAAATAGCCATATATATGTGGGCATGGATAATAGGAAAAAGGTTTCGATTATTTTCCAAAGCATAACGTTGGGTGGTTTCTTCTTATCTATTTACTAGGTCCAGTACAGGTCTATGCAGTAAAAGCCATTTGTTCAAATGTAAAAAAAAAAAAACGTAATTCTCATTTTGAGAAGTGCTTAAGCCAGTTAGCTTTTTGATTGAGGAAGTATTTGTTGTTTTTTAATGGTTTGCTAGATATGAATCTTCTTAAATCACCGCTAAGAGCCTGATAATGATTATATGTCATGTTTATTATTTGGCATACCTATATTAATTCTAAAATATGTGCATTTTGAATGTGTTAGATTGGCCTACCGTAATTTAACAACTGCATCTGACCATACGTGGGTGTAATCAATACGTTTTCATGGACAGAAGTGGGATGTCTGATATACACAAACCAGTGCTTAGCTCTTGGAGACACTGAACTCTGCACACAAACACACCCATCCCCTGGACTTGTGAGATAAGATATGAAGGAAACTGGAGGTCTAAAGAAATTGTTGGAATTTGTAGGAACCAAATCTGTCTAGTGCCAAAATAGGTATACTATACACATAATATATGTGTTCAGAAGATCAGAATTCCAAATTCAAACTTAAAATCAATTATATAAGTTATTGTATTAAACTGATAAGCAAACAGATTTAAATAACTTATGAATGTATATGCGAGGAACTGAAAAGTACATTTCTTGACTGTTCTTAACTGTTTCCAAGTGTTTTTGAACAGGGTCTTGCTATAAATGGTATTTATTTATTAGGTGGACCGATATTCTGCTCTTTACTTTTTTTGCATTGGTTTGTCATTAGATTTAAGTCTATATTTTCTATTTTGTATTTATATTTATACAAAGGATTAAATGTATCTACGATGAGCAAACATACCACTAACATTTTTCTATGAGAATAAATTAAATTTTAAAATTGTGCTATAAGTCTTGATCATACTTGAGGTGAACTTTGAGTTATTACAAAGAACAATATACTCGTCACCACTTCTATCAAACCTTGAAATCATACTTTATATCTCTGTATGATTAAAACTTTGTACCCTTTAACCTTGTTTTTACAAATCATTAACACAGTCTTCAAAAGGCATTTTTATTGTGCTATTATAAACGTTTATCCCCATTGTTCAATGTTGAGAGTCCAGAGTCTTGTGTTTCCTACTGAACTATTGCCTTATCTCATTTAGCTTCATGCTTGCTGATTCTAGTAATTAAGAACTGATCGTGTGTTTGCACTTGCATGTGACAATGATAGAATGAGTTGGTTTAGCACACAGTAATGTTTTATGAAATTGCTATTATGGTACTTGTGACTACTTGTATTTTAGACTAAATGCAAACAGAAAGAATGGAGTTACTTATATACTGTCATACAAGGTATCTGTGTTTGGTTGTGTGTGTGTGTGTGTGTGTGTGTGTGTGTGTGTGTGTGTGTGTGTGTGTGTGTGTGTGTGTGTGTGTGTGTGTGTGTGTGCGTGTGCGTGCGCGCATGTGTGTGTTTGCGTATGTATGGACCATCAACATCTCTTAACAGTAAACTGCTGGGATAGTAAATTACTCTCTGCCACCAGCAAGGAGATTTGCAGTGATTGGGTTTATCTTGTTCAGTGTGCCCATATACCTTTGCAAATAAATGTGAATTGACAGCATGCAACTAAAATCTGTAAATATTGCTCAGCTAGAAATAAGGGCCAGGGATGGATGGCTTTGTGTAGACAGTACACTCTTGTGCTGTTTGCTATTGTGTCTTTTGTGTATACACAAATATACAAATAACTGTGGAATTTATGTGAGGAACAGAAAAATCTAATTCTTGGTGCATATACAGTATGAATTTCATACAAAAGAGATGTGATTCACTGTGCAGCCCTACCTTCAGAGGCAGTCAATGTGGAATCAGGATGTTGGATTGAGGGGCAGGGCATCAAGCCAGTTAAATATTGACTGGGAGTGTAATAATTAACCTGGCTTCAACCCCTGATCTCTTAAACTGACCGATCTCCCTCGCTGCCATTGCATTGCTGAGACATGCACACTATGCACTGTTCTTTAGCTTTAGTCGGCTGTTATTGAATGTTTGTCACTCTGGCTATCTTCAATTGTCTTTCCTTGCTTCTATACTGTTACATTGCTGCACTGCCCCGAACGTATTTTATAATAATCCTTGTGGCACCCAGCACATCTTTGGCCTGGTCAACTGAAAGCTACTTGGCCGCCGTGTCTCTGAAGGTGAGTATATCTCCTGAAACTAAGTTTGAGTCTATATTGTATATTTATTCCTGATTATTCAGTACCTTAACGTTTTATAGTGAAAATGCTCAGTCAAAACTGATGAGAAGTCGTTACCACAATCTTTGGTGCCAGAAACATGCACAGGCCTCAAAATAAAGCCTGTGCCCTCAGAGCGAAGGTTTTTTTTACAGAAAGTGTTCTTTTTTGTAATTTGTTTAAACCTTTTCTTAATTAGAACTTCTGCCCCCTAAATTGCCTTATAGTATCCTCTGTGGTTTGTGCTTGATCTTGGTAAACGTACAGGTACAGGTACAGGTTTGTGGAATTACTTGTTTGCTGCGGAGACAAACTGGGTTAAATTCTGTGTTTAAGGAGCAATTTACCAGTGCAGGTGCTCTAGATTATAACATTTGCTATAATGTTTTAAAACGAAATATCTCTCTTATTACACATAGCTCTCTCCATGTGTCTATAAAAGGGCACAAAACAGAAAACGGTTTAGAGGATAAGTGGTTTTCAGTGGGGAATTTAGAAAGAGCATACTTACCAATAGCAAATATATTTGAAGTACAAAGTCTAAATACAAAGGTAACGAACAAGGCACCAGATCCGATGTTCTTTTAATTACTTTATGGTTTTATTTTTATTGAAGATAGAGAGGAGGTGCAGGTTTACTGCAAGGCAAAGTCTACTGAGATACCACAGTGGGCATTTGAAAGCTAAGAACTGGGCAAGATAGACGAAAACATGTAATGGGAAACGTATTTTTACAATTCAAGTGTACTTACGTTTATTTAGAAAATAAACTTTTAAAATACAACAATGTACAATTCAGCAAAAGAGAAAAGATAACCTACTGGTTAACCAAAGTGACACACCCATTGTGTATTCACACTAAGCAAAACTCTAATGTTGACAACTGTCATAAAATCTGTGTTATCTAGACAAGCCTTGGCCCTTTGGCCATTCTATTGGAAGAGCAAAAGCAATGATGTCGTGTATGACATGTCATAAAACTGGGGGGAGGAAAATAAGGGGTCAAAGTCAGTTCCATGTGATGCTACCTTACATGTACTAAACGGTGGTTGGTGGTTCCAAGTCCTTACTTAACCTTTAGCATTTCTTTTTTTCCCCCGATCTGTCTTCCAGGCACAAAAAAAGGCACTTTCGACAACAAAATAACTGAGAATGCATCTTCAAAAAGGCTTGTCCTTTTCTAGTTTATGAGTATACAAGAAGTTTCTCATCTCTCAAAGACCGGTATGAATGCACTACTATTTCTGTCCTGAGGAAGGCAACCTTGAGCAGCTTTGGTGCTTACTGGATGTAACAGCAACTCCATGTGGAAACTATGGTCTGTTCCAGTGGAGGTGCTGTTACCTGCAGAGAGTTCCCCCAGCGCCTGAAACCCCTAGTGCCCACCTACTAGTGTTGAGCATGGGGTGACTGGGGTTTAATGGAAGTAATGCCAAACACATAGCAAATACATTCTTACATTTTGCAACCTAATTCTGTCAAAATAGTTTTTCGATCTTTTAGAGAAGTATTTAGAGAAAGACAAAGAAGAAGAACAACAGGCTGCGTGGTTATGACCTATGAATTGACAGCCAGTGTTACCCGACTGCCTGTCAGTTCTGTAGGCCACTGCTGTGCTTGTCCTACTGAACATCTCCAATGAATCAACAAGCATAATTTTCATAATTCTGAGAATATTTCATTTTTGACTCCTTTCGAGAAATAATTTTGCAAATGGTTTAAATAAAGAGTGAACGTACAATTTACTTGTCATTGGTGTATTTTCGCGTGTCAGTGATTGTTTTTCAATATAGGCCTACAAACACATGTAATTAATGTACAATACATAGCCTACAGTAAGACATTTTATAAGATGCAAGGTAAAGAACATCCTGATGATGGCCCTGAGACAACACTCCATCTTCCTATATTTTCTCCATATTAAATTTAGGCCTGTTTATATATTTTTTAAGAAAAAAACATTAGCAGGGAAACCTGTGAGTATAACATAATTATTAGTGGTATACATTAGAATTGTTTTTTCTAGTTTACATCCGGTGATTTAAGTTTTGTAGTTACTAGCTACAGACTCAATGTGAAAGTGAAAGTTGGGAATTCTGGAAAATTCTGAGTTTCTTAATGTGTATTGCAGGCCAACGAAAATGCGATAACTCTTTTTAGAAATGTAAAATTTGACAATCAGGTTTAGTTTAATTTTGTGCATATTTACCCTCATCAAGTGCACTATCGTTGCTAACTCGTTTAACTTAATGTTTTCCTTTTGAAAACTGTACTTCAAATTCGTTTTTTATTCCATACCATCTAAGTGTATTGCTTATTGCCTCGAGGAGGCCTTTTCAAGATGAATGCAATGAAAGCAATCTCTTTGGCTACAGTCATTTTAATGGTCTTTAAAGCACTAAAGGGGTTGGCACTAACCTATATTAGAGACTGCCTCGTTGATTATGTTCCTGGCAAGGCCCTTAGATCCTCCAATGCTTCTTTGTTGGTAATACCCAAGGTGAACTATAAGAGGAGCGGAGAAGCATCTTTCAGCTATTTGGCCCCAAAACTGGAATTCCATTCCGAGCCATATTCGTGAGGCTGAATCAGTCATTGCTTTAAAAAGGGATCTTAAAACGCACCTTTTCAATAAGGCTTTTAATTAAACATTAAGTATAAATATTCTGAAAGTTAAAGGTAGATGTGTGACAATTAAGCTGTATTCTATTAAATTCCATTTTATTTCATTTTATTTATTTATTTAGTTATTTATATTATTTTAATAATTGTTGTTTTCTAAATACTTTGTAATTTTATGCTGTTTTACAATCATAGTTCTACTATTTTCAATCATATTTTTTTATTTGTTTGAAAATAGATTTTTTTTGTATTCTCTGTTATGTGAAGCACATTGAGCTGCACTTGTTGTATGAAATGCTCTATACAAATAAAGACTATTATTATTATTATTATTATTAGTTCTCCCTGGTCACGCTTTGCAGCTCAAGAAAACAACTTTGATAAAGATTTTGCTGAAAGTGCACTTTGTAGTAAATGTTTGATGTACAACGATTACAACAACAAAATATGCTGTCATATAGGCTATAAATATCAGAATGTTAGATTAGATTATTGTATGCAACTATACAAACTAAAATATACATATCCATCAATAAATCTGTCAGTCTGTCCGTGTGTTTGTATTTTTTTTGTCAAGGTTATAGGCTACTTTTATTTTTGACATATTTTCACAATCCCAGATGGCCACAAATTTTTTGACTTTTCGGTCTGGGAATGCGTGTTTTTTTTTTTTTTGGGAGGAATTCCAAATTACTTAGTGGCTTAATGCTTAGCAATGCATAAGGTCTCCAAACTAAGCAAATTCGTTAAGAAGAAGAAGAAGAAGAAGAAGAAGAAGAAGAAGAAGAAGAAGAAGAGGGAGCGGAGGGTGAGGAGGAGGAGGAGGAGGAGGAGGAGGAGGAGGGGGGGGGGGGTATTTTAGTGAGATCCAATTGACTGTAAGGCTGTGTTTGTCCTACTTTAATCCACTATATCCACTTCTATTTCTTTTAAATCCTCAGAATAATTTGGTGTACTTTTCTGTGGACTCTTTCATGTTTCTACGCAAATGTAATGAATCATTATGAATGTAACCTCTTTCATGTTTCTATACACAAATGTAATGAATCATTATGAATGTAAATAGCTAACAAAATGTAGGAGAAACAGGTGTAGAAACTATTGTCCTCACTTAACTTTATGCACGACAGCACGAGCATGACTAAACACATGTGCAGGGAAACATTGGGGATTTCAATGTTTTTTATTTAGCCTAGTCTTTATTTTCACTTTCGCATTCAAAGAGAAAGTTCGAGACTCTGGAAAGTCGGGAATAAATCATATAAATAGACTAGGCCCATAAGCATTTGAAGATGTGGTCAACATGTTAAGCAGTTGACTAACACAGACGTATGTGTGTTTTTGTTATTGCTAGAATAAAGTTCTACACGATAGTCGTTATGTCAAATGGTTTCTATCTGTCTATTTAAATCGCGGCTTTTATTTTGACATAAACTGCCGTCCACAACTCCTCCCCTCTCTCCCCACAACTCCCAAACTGGCCCACGACGTGGGAAGAGCCATAGAAAGCTGTGGGTGTTGGCTAAGTCCTTTTAACCTGGTTCAACCGCTTGCTTGAATTGAAAAACGGTTTAATTAGTTAGTTTGATGAGATTTAATAGACAGTATTAGAACTGATGAGCTTGATAACATTCTGACTACATACGACCCCTTTGCTAGCTAGCAGCACTGCCACACTGCCAGCAGTAGGCGACCTTTCTTTCCCGTTTTGACAGTAAGTCAAGGAGGGGGGGACGAGACAAATTGGTGAGATCCAGCTCAGCATTTACTTAAAGCCCAGTTAAACGTAGCTTGGAACTTTCTCATGCAAGTCATTTTAGTTAATCTGACAAGTAACGTATTTTAAATCCAATCACCATGTTTAGTTGGGCTAACGATAGCAAGAAAAAAGACCCCGAGTTATTACAAACGGTGTCCGATGGACTCAGGCGACTTTACAGGACCAAACTTTTTCCATTGGAGGATGCCTACCGCTTTCACGATTTCCATTCACCGGCTTTAGAAGATGCCGATTTTGACAACAAGCCTATGGTACTCTTGGTAGGACAATATTCGACTGGAAAAACCACGTTCATTAGGCACCTTATGGAGCAGGATTTCCCCGGCATGAGAATAGGGCCTGAACCCACCACCGACTCCTTTATAGCGGTCATGCATGGCGACCAGGAGGGGCTGATCCCAGGCAATGCACTCGTTGTTGACCCCAAAAAACCTTTCAGAAAACTCAACGCATTTGGCAATGCTTTTCTTAACAGGTAGGAAAACAAGCTGTCTAAAATCGAAATGGTTGCTTTTTGCTTGTGTTCATAATTTTGATATTCTATCCCATGCTGGCCCTGAGTTAATTCAGTTAGACTGGCCTATATCCAAATACGACAGTTGTTGTCAAACACATATTCTGTTAGCTTATCAGCATGGAGAATATTTTTGCATTGCGTTTAATTAAACTATCTAACACTGGCAGGCTGTGCCTCACAGTCCATTCATTGGTTTTCAGTGTGTTTCCACCAGCTTGTAATGAGCTAGGTAGGACTCAACAGCTGAGCAGAGGAGTGGCTCCTGCTTGCTTCTCTGTCCTCAACTTCAAGACAGAGATAACTGGGGGGATGATTGAAAATGTAAAAGTGTACTACAATGTTTCCATGTTATATTATCTATTGATTTGGTATCATATATTTAAACTCTTAGCACTCTGTTAGAAACTCCAGTGGTCCATAAAGACATGTTAGACTAACCTAGTGTAAAGTTGGTAATAGGAGTTGGGTAGAGAATGGAGAGGTAATTGAGAGACAAACTCCTGTAGAGAACAAAACATTGAAGACAGTCATGGTGGGTTTAATCATGACCATCTGTACAGTTTGATTTAGAAATGTTGGACAAGTTTTATTTTATTTGTGTGTATTTTATTTTACTGTCAAACACACACATTTTTCACACACATCATTTGTATCCTTTCTCTGCCTCTCACTATGTTCTAATGGTTGATATATGGTCCCTGTTAGGGTGTGGTTTTAGGTGGCTGGTGTGTGTCTGTGCCTCCCCGGGCTGTCTCTATGTTTGATTAGGCTCCTCTGCTACTCTGCTATGCACTGAGACACACACCACATGGCAAGCAGGCCAGGGTTGCCAAGGGATTGCCTGGAATGTAGGAGGAAAGTTAGAGATCTAACTAAAAGAAAAGAGTTTTACAGACTTTAAGCAAATCTTTCAGAGTTGTTGACATCAAAGGGAGAAAACAAAAACAGACATCAATGGGATATATGATAGTGTAGTGTGGTCTTAAGAGGGTTCTCATGCTCTTTGTATGAAGGTAGTTTCATTAGTATCTAATTTGGCAGATAGCCGTCCATACTAAATAATAATACATTTAAACAACATGAGTAAGTACAGGCATGAGTAATGCATTCCATAGGCTTACAATCACCCAAGTTGGAAGAATTTGATCATGGAAAACGTGTGTAAGGGTAACTGGAGAGATAAGAGTCCGGCCAAAATTATGGGAATTCCTGCCCCTCAGTGACACTGAGAGTGGAGAGGAAAGAGGGAGAAAAGAACAATAGAAAAGGGAAAAAAACATGGAAATCTCTCTTCTTCCTTAGTATTCTCTGCTTTTGCCATCTATACCAGTAAAAAAACAAAACAAATCTTGCTTAAGTAAGGGGCTTGCCTAATTGCCATTATTGTCTCTTTAAAAATATATATTACATTAACATTAAAGTCAAGATGTCCAGTTTAGTTATTTTGTCAGGTTCCTAATTTACTTAATCTGTTTGATTTTATCTTAAGAATGAATGGACAATTGTTTTATGGTCGATCTGAATTCACTCAGAAAAGTATGGTTTTGTTTCTAAGTTGGAAGGTCTCCAAAAACAATAAAGCAACTATTTTTGGAAGAGCAGGACACTCGGATGCAGCTTTCGGTCTATTGTCTTGGACCACATTCAAGGATGCAAGGCGCATCAGAGGATGCATCAAAGCTCAATTGTCTAAAGTTGTGATGTAACATCTAAAGGTAGATGTTTATTCTCAGACATTGGTATGACAAACGTTAAACGCTTGTTGACATTTTGATAGTGTCCTATAACGTGTTTTTATTCAAATTGAATGTAGTAATACTTCTTACTCCTAATAATTTAAATGCAGTGTTTTTGTTCACCATGTAACCTATGACGTTAAGCTTATATAAGTGTGTTCTTGTTAATTTTTCTCTTTCAACAGGTTTGTGTGTGCCCAGATGCCTAACCCTGTTCTGGAGAGCATCAGCATCATCGACACCCCGGGAATCCTGTCAGGAGAGAAGCAAAGAATCAGCAGAGGTTTTTGTTCTCCCTTCCTGTTGACTTCTAGTGTCCAATCTATTCATTACACATCTTGTGACAACATCACAATCCAAAATACGCAAAACAGATTGACAGACTTATTCATATGAAATAATTTTCCCTTTAATATCTAGGCCTAAGTAATTTCATAATTCAGACCTGTAGACCAGATCTGCCTGTGTAATGTATTATTTTTATGTCTGTTGGTGGGCATACTGTAAAGTCATGGCAAAGGCTAATATGTGAGAGAGCCGACCTACTCAGGGACAAGTGTTCCAAGGGAGAGGAAGACCTGCAGGGCTTGGAGGCCAGGAAACAGTCGCTGCCCTCGCCTCTGGAAGTGGCTTCAAGAGCAGGACAGAGCTTAAGGGTGGGGGAGTCATGACATTTCTGAAAGAAAACATTGGCTCCTGCTTTCGACTGGGCGCCAGTGTGGCTTAGAACATAAACGGGTGATGAACGCTGGTGACTTTTCAGTTGAGCACTACTGTAAATGTATAGTACCCTGGGGCCCAAGTTCTTACTGAAGCTCACAAATACACATCTCCAGTTTTTACCAGTTTTACAGCCAAATTGTTTGCACTGAACTAAAATTAACTTACAGAGCATTGTGCCTTCAGATGTTTCTAAAAAAAGGTTAAAGCTTAGTCAATACCTTTTTTAGAATGGAAATATCACCACTTGCCTTGCACCTGTAGGTGCGAACTTATACTAGAAAGGAAAAGGACACCCACACACATTGTAAAATATAAGATGCCATATAGCAGCTATATAGACTTTAATATGTAATATGTTGATAGAATATGGGTCAAAACCTGTTTTGAATATCTGGGAATGAAAGGTTGTCTACAGCTACTTAACCGTCTGATGCCGTGTCTACAACTACTTTTATTACTTTGTCCACACATCTTCAAACCTAGTCGAGTTCAACCATGAACTGTTCACACTTAATATTGCACCCTAGTGTGGCCGTTTAGAAATGTTACCCTTGGGTCACCCTCAGCATTGAGCCACAAGACACAGGGCATCCTTTTGTACAGTATAGAAGGACCAGTTTTTCTTGTTTAACTGCTAGTTCACCTGGTTGTTGGTATAAATGTTTACTCTTATTGCTTATCATCATCATCCTTGTTTATAGCCCTTCATAGCCCTGGTGACCATGCCTTTCCTCAAGTAGAATATTCTAAGTGAAAGTAATAAACTGAACAGTCGCCTTAGCAGAAATATGACTCCGCTATCCAGGTTGAGTTGCATGCCGATTGAAAATCTATTAAATTGTTATTTTTCTAATCATCCTTATACAAAACTCCTGTGTTAAATAGCTTTTTAATCTCCCAGTGCTTTTAGTTCAGGTTCTAGCAGAGGTTGATCAAACTGAAAATTGTGTTTTGAGTAGATTGTACAGAGCTCTTTATAGGGCTGGGACATGGTACTACAAGATTATTGAGTACTGTGGGTTGCTTGTGACCTGTCCATGTGATCCTAATGGAGAAGTCTGAACCATAGGTTTTGCAAGAACTTCAGAAGTCTATGGTATGTCTATTTAGCTGGGCCTAAATGTATTGTGGCCATGATGCGGGCAGGGCAGTTGTTTCAAAAGGGAAAGTTGCTCCAGTAATTAGCTTTCATCATTGATGGAATATATGAGTTGGACAGTTGTGGTTTCCCTAAGTTGGCCGCTGTTGGCCGCTTATCTCTCTATAACACACAGCTTACACACAGTCTCTTTTAAAACACACACACACACACACACACACACACACACACACACACACACACACACACACGTACCCTACACTCGACACAGGAAACCCAGACAGAGTCGATAAGGGGTCACCGGTACACCTAACTATTGTCCCTGTGGCAAAAGTCCAAATCCCTTGTTGTCAGCTTTTCCCTCTCCACAAAGTATATAACCTCCTCTCTCTCACTCCTCCCTTCTTTTTATGTTATTTAATTAAACTAATTGATTCAGTGTGCTGTCTTTTTTGAAGCGTTCTTGTTGGCCAGTGGTCTTAGAGAAATCATAGCCAACTTGTCTGCTTATGTTTTTGGCTCAGACCTCGCAAGGGCAGTTAATCATCTCCGTAGGTCTTCTGACTCGTATGTATGTTTAGAGCTGCTTTACAATTCTGTTAATCATATTCTGCAGTCGATTGGAGCTGGTGCACCTAAGGAACATTTGTGCCTGTATGTAACAATGGTTTCATGCCAGTTGTCATGTAAGACAACTTAAAGGCCCTATACACCTACAAAATACACAGACCTATGAGCAAACGCCCAACTTTGGGCCGTCTGACAAACTGTTTATATTGTAGAATAAAAACGTTAGATGACCAGGGTTTTGAAAATTACACTTTGTAATGTAGCCTTTTCAAATACAGAAGACCCTGTAGCTGTCAGAAGACATTGGTATTGGTGAGGGAAGGACACAGAATCTATCTAGATTAGCTTTGATATTTACCTGTTTTAGCTCATATTTATATGAAGTCAAAGTTAACAAATTATTATTAATTTAGTAGCTAACTGAAGGTTTGACAACAAAAAAGTGAGAAGCATCAAGCCTGTGTCTTGCAAGGAAAATGCAAGCAATGTCATGCCATCGTCCACAAAACTTGTTAAACATTAACTGAAGTCATAGGGAGAAACTGCTGCTTTGCCCGGTTAGAAAATCGTGTATGATGAGATGAGTCCTCCTTTAAAGGAAATGCACTCAAGGTCCTTTAGACTGTTGGATAGTTCCTTTATTTACTGTACACATTTCCAAGGACCCTGGTGACCCAAGAGTTTCGGTGTCAGGTGTCAGTGGCACGCTCTGTGATACTCAGACAATTCTTGACAAATTAAAACTCTGGAACAAAGAAGCTGCTGTTAACGTCTGTCAGCAAGTAGTGCTTTATAAATTCCAAGGCATGTGGTTAACTGATGACAGTACAACGTAGCTCTGTAACCTTACTGGACACCCACATGTGGCCTGGCCATCGCGGTGTGGTTTAGATTTTAAAATGCTGTAAGGTTTTATTATATTTACACACTGCCGAACAAACCTATTCGAACACTTGCATCTCTGCAAATATTAGCAACACACAGCATAGACTCGTAACACTCCAATTCCATGTTGTCATTATAGTCCCTGGATTCCTTCCTGTTCCACTCTTTTCAGTAATCGGATAAGCACTGCCAAGACCCCTTTGGTGTTGAAGGATGACCACGTCACACTGGGATCACAGAGGGAGGAAAAGTTTTGACAGATGTGGCAAAGTGCCTGTTATTTCAGCCTAGGCATTCCTCACAATAGGAACTCTTAGGCTGAGGTTTAGGTTGAATTTGCAATACTTACCTCCATGGACTGCAGCTGCGTACTCCTGTAGTCAAGCAACTTTTAATGATTGATGAGCTTTTTTTTTCTTTCCACTTTGACGCTATACACATCAGAGTATGTAGTAAATGAGATGGATCTAGTGGTTTGGCGGGTGGTTGGTAGCCAGCATTTGCTTTACAACCATGCTGATCTGGTTTTGCTGCCAATTGTGTTTCAAGTTCAGACATAGTCTACGGAGTTCATATCAGATCCAAGCTGATGGAATGCTCTGACAGCAGGTCATGGTTTTAGTGTATGTCTGTATGCGGGAACGTCCGGTGTGTTTCTAGTAAACTGCCCCGGCAAGTACGGGGGTTTTCTAAACGCGCATGGCTGCAGTCTGACAGCTGAGCATGTTTATTTCTGAGTCTTTCGTCACTAGGTTTCATATTTCCAATCTAGAGTTCAAGGAGGTCTCATTAGCACTAAGGCCTACAATATTATCAGCATTGCTTTCACTATTTCCTTGGCTATTTCTATAGGATAAGCTACAAGGTTGCATACATGTCTCTATTGTCTTCCTTCCAGATTAGAACTATATACAGGTGTTCATATACAAGAGATTTTTTTTAGTGTGTGTGTGGGTTTATTTGCATCTTTGTGAGAGAAATCAGGACTGCTTAACTGATTAACATGTAGAGGCAAGCCTCATTTACATAGGTGTCACTTTGTTCTTGTTTTCGATTCATAGTTACTGATTTCCATCAAGTGGTAAGCCATTTTAAGGTGTGGCAATTTACAATTCACTTTCAAATTTAATCAAAACGACCTTGGTACACAGCATTCGACTGATTTAAGTCCTCTATACACGTTCTAAAATCCATTCTTTATGGCCATCTCTCTCCTCTATGCAGAGCGATAAGAGGTACTCTTGCTGCCGTCAAGGACGGACTTTGCCAATTCACACCCTCACTGGATGAGTCCAGAGATCATTCTCCCTGCTGAAGTCGGCACTAAGAACCTCAGAGGAAGGGGGGGGGCTTGGCTGGTCTAGATTTGTGACAGACTGATTGACTCTCTTTAATCAGTATTCGTTTTTATGCTTGTCCACAATCGCAATAATTGGGAGGGTCATGGTTCAGCCACTGTTTGGTCACATGAGTCAGATTTGGTTGGGAGAGAGAGAAACAAGATTGTGAGAGAAGTTGCATTGAAAGTGAACTAACAACTACATTGTGCAAACTTTGTGGCTTTGAAATTATTTTAAATCCGTGTCCGTTACCTCTGTTACTGGCAGACTGTAGACTGTGTGGCACACAGCCCTGTGGCCGGAAGCTGGCTAACACCAGGGAAAATACGAATGTGGAAAATGCTACTCTTAACTAAATGTAGTGAACCTCTTGCACTTTGAATTTTTAATCGCCTGTCAAAGTGAATAAAAAAATATAAAACTGATAGGTTGCTAGATTGCACTGTTTAAGACAATAGCATGCTGAGTCTTTCTGTTTATCGCCTACACTTCCTCAACTCATTAAGTGAGGAAGCTGACAGTCATTAATCCCCTTACAGAAGAAGAATCTCTGTCTGGCCTCTGTGTTGTTTCTACATTAGGTTTTTAGTCACAAGATAGCTTGTTGGCCTCTTGCGCAACGTTGTATCAAAAGATAAATTGCTGTTCTAAATGGAGACCAACAAGAGGAATCCTTGTTTTCCCAGTGTCTCCACTGTGCAATTTATGCTCAAAGCTCTTTCCTGTTTGTCATTCAGAGGAGGATGCATTGAGGTAGAGAGGGAGTGGCTGTCAGTAGCGATTTTTCAAGAACAAAACAAGATGTCACAGTGTGGACATCAAAGAATGAATGGCTCAATTCATCTTTAAACACCTGACCTTTTTTATTTTATTTTGCTGATAAGGCATGAAAATTCAAAACCAGATTAACAGTTTAGTCCTAATTTGCCATGTTTCATCTTTGGTGCATTACAGGACATGATGGTTGTGACAAATTGAAAGAAAATTAAAATCGTCACAATGGTATCGGTAATCATCTCTAGCTCTGGGTAATTTGCCATACCACGGGTAGAAGGTATAGCTCCATTGTGAGGCGGACTAGTGCCTCTGTCACCTTGGAAGGAGAGATAAATATGGAGGGTGCTATTTACTCAAAGGTTTCCTGGTACAGGAAAACGCTATTTAGTTGCTCTCATTGTGAGGTATAGATGTGTTGGGGGGGGGTGTGTGTGTGTGTGTGTGTGCGTGTGTGTGTGTGTGTGTAAGTGGAGAGGAGGGGCAATGAAGGCAGGATGAGAACACTGGAGATGCAGCTGATTGTCATATTAGG
Source organism: Galaxias olidus (assembly GCA_026901105.3). Taxonomy (NCBI): domain Eukaryota; kingdom Metazoa; phylum Chordata; class Actinopteri; order Galaxiiformes; family Galaxiidae; genus Galaxias; species Galaxias olidus. The sequence continues at coordinate 51,619 of JAPMUY010009590.1, forward strand.
ATCTAGGAAGCTATCTTCCTTGAGGGGAACACAGACCCAAACCAACACACACACACACACACACACACACACACGTTCACGCACACCAATTTATGTTTTTACCAACTATATTGTATTTACTTGGATAATCACTTTGGTAAGACAATCTAACTATTGACTTTCCTCCACCTCATAGGTTATGACTTCGCGGCAGTGCTGGAGTGGTTTGCTGAGCGCGTGGACCGAATAATCCTCCTCTTTGATGCCCACAAACTGGACATTTCTGATGAGTTCTCTGAGGTGATCCGTGCCTTAAAAAATCACGAGGACAAGATGCGGGTGGTGCTGAACAAGGCAGACCAGATTGGCACGCAGCAGCTAATGAGAGTCTACGGCGCCCTGATGTGGTCTCTTGGTAAAATTGTCAACACCCCAGAGGTCATCAGGGTGTACATCGGGTCTTTCTGGGCTCAGCCTCTTCTGGTTGCCGACAACAGGAAGCTTTTCGAAGCAGAGGAACAAGACCTTTTCCGAGACATTCAGGGACTGCCTCGAAATGCTGCTTTGAGAAAGCTCAATGACCTCATCAAGCGGGCACGTCTTGCCAAGGTGAGATGTAGTGTCATACATTCGGACCAAGATGACCTAGATTGCATTTTGCCAAGTTACTTTTTGTTTCTTGTCCTCCTACTTTATATTTCGCTATTTCTTCTGTTCCTCTCAGGTCCATGCATACATCATCAGCTCTCTGAAGAAAGAGATGCCCAACATGTTTGGGAAAGAGAACAAGAAGAAGGAGCTTATTGCCAACCTTGGAGAGATCTACCTGAAAATTGAAAAGGAGCACCAGATCTCACCGGGAGACTTCCCGAAATTAGCTAAGATGCAGGTTAACAAATTAGGGCTTTTTATGAGTTCGCACATTGCATAACAATTTTCTTAATTTATTATTATAAAAAAAAGTGTCACCGTTCTGAATGAGAGGCAATTGCGCAATTTGTCAACTGATTTAATGTATTTTTTTTTTCTGTTACCATACAGGAAATCTTGGCAGGGCAGGACTTCACAAAGTTTAATACCATGAAACCAAAGCTACTGGAGGCCGTTGAGGACATGCTGGCGAACGACATTGCCAAACTGATGACCCTAGTCCGGCAGGAGGAGGCAGCAATGCCCAGCCAGTCTGTCCATGGTGGTGCATTCGAGGGCACCATGAACGGTCCCTTCGGCCATGGCTATGGTGAGGGTGCAGGTGAGGGCATCGACGAGCTGGAGTGGGTGGTGGCGAAGGACAAGCCCACCTACGACGAGATATTTTACACCCTTTCACCAGTGAATGGGAAGGTATCTGGTGCCATGGCCAAAAAAGAAATGGTGAAGTCTAAGCTGCCCAACACAGTGCTGGGGAAGATCTGGAAGCTGGCCGATGTGGACGAGGACGGCTTCCTGGACGACGATGAGTTTGCGTTGGCCAATCATCTGATCAAAGTGAAGCTGGAGGGGCACGAGCTGCCGGCAGATCTACCAGAACACCTTGTGCCTCCTTCCAAACGGGGACTGTAGAATCTCTCTTGAAGGGCAGGCAGGGAGGTCTGATGGAAATAAGATATATTTTGAATTATGGGGTTGGAGAGAAGTTAAAGAAAGTAAAAAGAGAAGTTTGGAATAAATATATATATGTATATGTATATGTAATAGATAGATAGTGGGTGGTAAAAGGGCAATTCACAGCACATATGTTGCTGGGCAAGCAAATTTAACTTGCATTTTTGGGGTCAGAGTTTAAGGAATCTTATAGATAATCAAATCTGTATGACCAAATTCATATATATCCAGTAAAATATAAATGGAGAACAAAATAAACAGTCACTTTATCACATGAAATCTTGATGTTTATTTCAATAATGTAAGAACCACTGTCTTACATTAATCGTCGTACATTCTTGATACCATCACATTAGATATAATTATTTTTATTCATCTACGTTACTCGCCATGTATTTGTGAAAAGTATTGATAGAGTGAAGTTGTGTGATCATTCACCATTTCTTGCTTGTATGGATACAAGAACTGTTTTATACTTAAATTGTAAAGGTCAGTCACTTGCCAATATTAATCAATTTAACAGTGTATGGTGCATTTATTCATACGTGTTTTTACTTAATCATTGTATGCTGTTTGTTAAATATAAACCTGCCCTACAGACCCTCCACACAAAATAGTTATTAGTTTTAACTGCAATCTACTGTGGGCTGTTAAAATAAATTCTTGACTTCACTCAAAACTCGTTTTTTTCTAAAGTAGTTATAAAGGTAGTCAATATAAAATGACTTGTTTCAGTACTTTGTTATAGAAATAGACGGTTAAAAGTTTTTTCATTTAGATCACAGGTTGCATTAGTATTTCACCGTTGGCTTTGTAATGATGCTGCCAGCATAATTTCCCTGCTATTATCATTGCAGAAAATGCTTTTTTGTGCCTGTAAATGTTATTTTTGTTCGTTATGCAATGTGATTTGGAGATGTTAAGAGCATCACCACTGTCAAAACCGGCTGATAGCACCATTAAGATGTGAACTCAACTGATGAGATGAGAAATGTCACTGTCACCAAAGTCACTGGAGTGAGTATGTGCCTCAATAGTGAATACCTTAAGGGCTTATACCTTTAGGTTTTCATGTGTATTGGTTTGTGTCTCTTTTAAAATAAAATGTATTAAGTGAATGTATTTGTAGTGTTTTGTGTTTTTTAACATCCAACCTTATGACAGGTGTCGATGCATTTGTGGGGTCAGAATCCCTAATTTTGGTAACAAAAATTAATTTTTGACGTATTTTCAGAGCAACTGCCAAAAGCACATCTTGTGAACGCATTTTTTTCCTAGTGCAGTTTGTGAACTACTGCCACCTAGTGGAATAAGGGCAAACGCGCACTTCCTCTAAAACTGAGAATCGCGCTAAATTGATCTTCCGGAAGAGTACAACAGGAAAGCAGCATGGCAGCAGATAGCACGATGTCAAATGGCCGGGAATCAATGTCGTTGAACGGCGAGCCAGCAACAAAGCGGTCGCGGGAAGGTGAACTGAATACTGAGTCCCTACGGATTCCGAAGGAGCCAAGTAATAAAGTGACAGTGGTGCTTGGTGCGCAATGGGGAGACGAGGGAAAGGGAAAGGTGGTTGACCTGCTTGCTATGGATGCGGACATTGTATGCAGGTGCCAGGTACGTTACGCTTCATAGCACGTTAGCTATTACTAGCCCCACACCAACTAGCTTAAATTTAAAATCCAGATAATTTAATTTATCTAGCAAGCTAGCGCCTTTATCATGACATACCAGCTAGCCCGTGCCAGTAGTGTGTGCACCATCCTGGTAACAACATGGTAAGTTAGCAAGGCAGGGCAGTGTGTAACGTTAGATAACGTTAGGTCACTCAAAGCGATGCATTGACCTTGCCCATATAGTTGCAGACAGTACCCGTTTTGTGTGTGTGGGTGGGTGTGTGTTTTTGTTGGCTGGCTAAAGCACGATCCAGGAAACGTGATCATTCCAGAGCCCGTGGCATGGAACAACTGTGCTGTAGTGCTGCTTGCGCTCTAAACCAACCGCGAGTTATCATTAACAAAACCAGATGAGCTAAGCTTGCTAAATTAACTAAATTGCTTTTAGTATTAGCACAATAACTACGTGTCCTGAGTATTTTTGTTGTGTTATTGATTAATCATCAATGGGAATTGTATAAGTTCAATATTGATCTTCTTATGAGTGACCTTGTGTTGTAGGGAGGAAACAATGCTGGCCATACAGTGGTTGTGGACTCAGTGGAGTATGACTTCCACTTGCTGCCAAGTGGAGTACTCAACAAGAAGGCTGTCTCTTTCATAGGTACTTCAAGTCTTTCAGTTTTATGTCAGTGATAGTAGAATGATGTCAGACTAGAATGTCGACTGCTTTAAAAAATAAATAAATAAACATTAGGCATTGCAGAGGCCCAAACCAGCAGTCAATTTTCTCCTTCGACATTTCATCACTTTTCCAAAATAATTTTTTGCTCCATACATACATTTTGCAAAAAGAATAAAGGTACTCCCACTGGTGTGTGTATATTAACATATGTATTGTTATTAATTTACGCTTTTTTGTATTTCACTATTCCAGGCAACGGAGTTGTGATACACTTGCCTGGACTCTTTGATGAGGCTGAAAAGAACCTGCAGAAAGGGAAAGGTGACTTGTTTTGAAAAATACAAAGGCATAAAACATTGTCAAGAGTCTTGTAAGGATGAATAATGTTATGGTTTTGGTTTTTATATTTAGGACTACAAGGATGGGAAGAGAGATTGAAGATTTCTGACCGTGCTCATATAGGTAAGTGCCTTATTGCTGCTAGATTAAACGGTTTGGTTCTTATTATCCAAATATTGCTGTAGTCAGCAATGTGTTAATTCTGTTGTATTGCTTTTTCAGTGTTTAACTTTCACCAAGCTGTTGATGGGATCCAGGAGCAACAAAGGCAGTTGCAGGCGGGAAAGAAGTGAGTGGATTCCACTGTATGAAGTTATCTTGCAAATGACAATTCATTGGTTAATTGGACTGCAATCAGGATTGGCATTGGCATATATTACCATCACATGCATTTATTTTATTAGTAACAGTATACCAGTTCTCAATAAGTCTCAACACTTTAGGGTAAATGATTGAAGTTATTGGTGTAACTGCAATTTTATAGAATTATTGTTTATTCAGAAGCTAAATATTGACTACATGCTTATTCCAACATTCAATGATTGAATTGTTAGTGTATTAGTTATTAATAATCAGGCTTCTGAAGATGCAATCTAATAATTACTGTCCATAAACAACAATTGGTCAATATTTTGAAATTGGCTAAAAGTTCTATATATTAAAAAAACACAGCTCTCCACTCTTTATGCCTTTATTATGATGTCCCCAAATATAGTGTTGGGTTTGTAAACTATTATACTATTGCTGAGTATCTGATTTGTGTTTTTGTCTCTTGTTCAGTTTGGGAACGACCAAAAAGGGTATTGGTCCAGCCTACTCCTCCAAAGCCGCTCGCAATGGTTTGCGTGTTTGTGATCTGGTATCTGATTTCAAGGTCTTTGAGGAAAAGTGAGTTCCAGCTGACATTAAATTCCTCTTTTTTTATAGTTGTTTGGGTAAATGATCATTCAAAGCTGGTACATGTGGTTCCAAAAACACGAGCAATTGTGAATTATTATTATTAGCAATGTTGAATGTTGCAGGATATATTACAGTACGTTTTTGTTATTGTTTTGAGTAATCTGCTCAAGTTTAAGAGATTTTGTATAGTTTTAAAAAGATGTGCAATTGAGGAATACCTTTATTGTGTAATGGCTGTTGAGCTATTGCAGAAGAAATAGTGTCAGCATAAACCATTGCTTTGTGCTTTACTGTAGAATTTGCTGAACCATGAATATCATGTTTTTTTTCTTCTGTATAAGGAAGGGTAACCTTGGTCCCATTTCCCCCTCAGGTTCCGGCAGTTAGCAGAGCATTTCCAGACAATGTATCCCAATCTCAATGTCGACATTGAGAGTGAGCTGCAGCAACTGAAGGTGAAAACACCTATTTTTATTTCTTTTTTTTGGGGGGGGGATTTGTTTAAGTGGCCTTAGCTGGCATTATTTTACTTTCTGCCCTAGCTGTCACGGACCATGCTGCACTGAAAGCCTTTTCATTTACAGCAAAAAGATAGCATTAAACCAAATCGAGACAGACCTGGACGATGCAGAAGCTTGTGTTGACAAAAGTTATGTTACTGCACAATGCCATAAAAAGTATTGGTCTGTGTGTTTTGAAACATGCTTAACTGAACATAAGTCACGTTTTTCCATTTTCCTTCATTACCAGCTGGCATCTTTTTTGGTGCAGTTAATCAATTTTGCCTTCTGGGTAAATCATTTTGTGGTTTAATGTAAGAGGCTTTTTTAAGTTTGTCTCTGTAAACACATTTGCTCTCTTTCACTGTAGTTGTATGCGGAAAGGATGCGTCCTCTCGTGACTGACGGAGTTTACTTCATGCACAAAGCTCTAACAGGGCCCAGTAAGAAAATATTGGTTGAAGGAGCCAATGCTGCTCTCCTGGATATTGACTTTGGTGAGAAACCTTGGTGAACACATTTTCTGCATTACTATTTATGCAATTGGTAACATTTTAATAAATCGGTTGCACTTCTATTGTGCAACATCTTACTCTAGGGACTTACCCCTTTGTGACATCATCAAACTGTACCGTTGGAGGAGTGTGCACTGGCCTTGGAGTACCCCCTTCATATGTAGGCCGGGTCTATGGTGTGGTCAAAGCTTACACCACCCGGGTGGGTGTTGGGGCTTTTCCAACAGAGCAAGACGATGTGAGTTAAGACACATTTATCATTTGGTATTTCTCCTGGACATTTGTTTCCTTTATTTGAATGAAAGGGTTTAGTATAATTTAGACATTGGCTACATTTTCACAATCAAAAATATTCACCTGATCAGAAAAAAAGATCGATCCGTTATTCCCCTAGGATGCTTATTTAGTAGTCAGTCCATGACAATATCTTGAATTAGCAATATCAGCATTAATCAGAACCTACCCAAAAACCACATCTTGCATGCTGGTGTTTTTTTTTTTTCTTCAACCCCCTTTCCAGGAAACTGGCTCTTTGCTGCAGTCCAGAGGGAGGGAGGTCGGAGTGACCACCGGTCGACGTAGGCGCTGCGGCTGGCTGGACCTCATTCTGGTCAGATACGCTCACATGGTCAATGGCTTCACAGCGTAAGTTTCTTGTCTTCCCCATTTGTCTCTTATGTTGAAGTTGCTTGCCATTCTAAGTCCTGACACATTGTTTGGTCTTCAGCATCGCTCTGACCAAGCTTGACATCTTGGACACACTGCCGGAAATCAAAGTTGGCGTGGCATATTCCATTGACGGCGAACCTCTTCCCAGCTTCCCTGGTAAGAACACCACATTTAGTACGGCAGGTTATCTAAATTTCACAATGCATGGATATGTGTTTATCATAAAATCCTCTTTAGTAGCATCATATTTTAAACTGCTATAACAATGGATTTGAATGTCACTATTGGCCATTCCATAATAAACCAGCAGAAATGTTATAGCATTTAACTTCTTATAGTTAACCTGGTGAAGCCCAAAAAGCATCTTAGCCCTCTTTTGTTTTTGCTCTCCCCTTATTCATTTTTCCCCTATTGCAGCAAATATGGATCTGTTGACGCGAGTGTCTGTTAAGTATGAGACGTTACCTGGATGGTGCTGCAGCACTGAAGACGTGCGGAGCTTTGATGAGCTGCCTTCTCAGGCACAGAAATACATTCACTTCATTGAGCAATTCCTGCAGGTTCCAGGTTGGTCAAGAACACCAATATTATTATGACTATTTGTATTCATTTATTTTTTACAAATGAAGAGGTTGTGGTTGTTTTTAACAAACTTAACATGATTGTTTCTGATGTTATGTACTTTCAGTGAAATGGGTTGGAGTTGGAAAATCAAGGGAGAGCATGATCAAACTGTTCTGATCATATTTGAGTTCCAGAAAAAAGGATCTTCTTTAGTTGAAAAGACGAGAGCTTCTTGGGTCAAGAATTTTGTTTTGTGGTAAACATAAGGTTAATTTCAAACCCTTAATTATAAGGAAAACTTCACCAGCAAAATTCCACCCTGCATTCCACTCTGTCCTATTACAAAATGTGACTTAATGCTAAATAGCAGTTTTGATGTTTTTATCGATCTGTTGCAAATGTATTAGTTAAATCACAATCACCCTTACAAGCTTCAATCAGTCTTTTCTTTTGTGTTCACTTTGCTTGAAGCAGTGCTTTTACTATAAACACGCAGTGCTACTAGTGATTTTGTTTTGAAGCTAGATGTTTATATGGCAGTACCTCACCAGGAAGTTACTTTTTTATGCAATCCCAGTTTAAGGGCCAATAATAGGCCCAAGTTTGAAGTGTCCTGATTTGTGGTCTTAATTCGTGGACAGCATAAAGGAATTATTGACTGGGTCTGAAATGCAAAAGGGAAAATGTCTTAACTTAGTTAGATGTTAAGGTCATAAACCTGTTATTGCACACAAACTTACTGGCTGGCTGGTGCTTGGCAATTTTGTAAAACATTTTAATGAATAAAGTGGATCTCCACTTAATGTACATATAGGCCTATGCTTATTTCAAATTTCAAAAACGTTTCCAAAAAGTAACATTCCATTCATTGTACCAGTTGTCAATTACGTATTCTGACAACGCCTGATTCAATGTTAAAGATAATAAATATGAAAAATGGCAGCGTTTTGTGATTTTATTTTATTTGCATTACGGAAGCAATAACTTTGCGACCCATATTGAAATTAAACCAAAAGTGGTAGCCCACATTCTGCTTTAAATCTTGAATCCAATTAGTTTGCAATTTTTATAATTAATCATTTAGCCTACGGTAGATACGTTTTAGATAAAGTTTGGGAGGACTAATTACATAGTTAATGCACAGTTTAATGTTGACATTTTTGTGTGCGTGTGGTTTGAACTCTCAGGGTTATCGTTAACGTAATTTCTTTAGTGAACGTGGCGCTGACGTAAGCAGTCTCGGGAAGCCCTACGCGTTTGATCAGTTAGCGAAACAAAACAGGTTTTATAGCTTCTCGGTAAGACTTTTAAGATTTTAAACAATTAATTTCAGAAAATGTATAAACAACACGGTACATTTTCGGTTGGTTAACTTAACCAACGCTTGTCTCCTACGTGTACATGGGAGGTTGCTGTGTTGTCTCAGTTAACCAGATATAGCACTGTTGCTAGCTAAGTTAAGTAACGTTTTTTAGCTAATCAGCTTTTTGCTAAGTAGATAAACATGTAGGCTATATGTAGAAAAAGGGGCGTTGCCCGTACTTTCTGTATGGCTACATTATAGCAAGTTAACATAAAGTAACTTTTAGACAGCCATATGTCACGCTGTATATCGTTATTCAGTCAGTACTAGTATTGTCAACCAACCCGCGTTTGAGTTTACCTATTATTTCATCAGTTGAACCCCCCCCCTCCAGGTGATGAGTCTGAGCATCCATGAACACCCGTCGGCGCCACGGTCCTTGGAGTAGTCAGGAAGGGGTATATCTCGGGCCTTCCCAGACTCAGACATCCCTGCTTCAACCACAGGAGCTACCTCGATCTCCCAAACCACCTCCACCTGTTCCCCTTCTAGACATAAGCAACATGTCAGGCAGGGATCGCACCGTTGAGTTCCAGTCTGTCTGCAAATCTCTCCAGGGTCGACAGGTGAAATAGGAATAATGACAGTTTTGTATATTGTATACTTCATAAGGACATATAGCCTACTGTTGGAGAAGTTTAAATTAGTTTCAAGGGCTGCATTTAAAAAAAATATGTATTTCTTTCGCCAGAATGGTATCCAAGCCAGTAACGAGGTCCACAGTGCTGTCAGGCAACGAAGTGATTTTACACTCATGGCAAAGTAAGTAGTGTGCAGTCTGGCTTTGCCGACATGATACACCTTAAATAGATAACTAACAATCTATTTTATATTGTTTTTAATACCCTCTTTCAGTATGTTGCAACCACTCTTGCCCTTTTTGTCACTCTTTACAGAAGAATTGGGAGAGACTTAAGTAACACTTTTGCCAAACTGGAAAAACTCACTATACGTAAGTAAATAACTAAGTAATGCTTTGTAAGTAGTGGTTTGGAAATGTATATATTTATATATATATTTTTTTTTTATATATATATTCGCTTTCTTTGTAATTCTTAATTTCTAGTTGCCAAACGGAAGTCCCTCTTTGATGACAAAGCTGTAGAGATTGAAGAATTAACATACATTGTCAAACAGGTCTGGATAAATTACTATGTAGCACTTTTTAAAATGTCCTTAAATGATTATGCTGATGCACAGCTGATTTTATACAATATTATTTGCCGTTTTGTGTTATTTAATTTTAGGACATAAACAGCCTGAATAAGCAAATAGCCCAGCTGCAGGACCTAGTGCGCTCCAGACAGAGTCAGAATGGCAGACATTTGCAGACACATTCCAACACCATTGTAGTGTCCCTCCAGGTACATATCTTGCGTGCGGCCACATCAGACCTAAATCACCTATACTCTTTAAATATATCAAATATATCAAATGGTCTTTATCTTAGTTTGTTAAATATGCCATGCATTTTACATTATAGTCAAAACTGGCATCAATGTCGAACGACTTTAAATCTGTGCTGGAAGTAAGGACAGAGGTAAGATTTGAACTTCCATCACAGTGAATGACCTTATTGGATTTTATTATTAGTTGTCAAACATAGAACTTCCGGAGTGAAGCATATCCTTCAACTACGGTACTCCTATCTCTATAATGTCATCCTGCCTTTCTTCTCTATTTAGAACTTGAAGGAACAGAAGAATAGAAGAGAACAGTTTTCGCAAGCTCCATCAACAGCCTCACATTATCAAGCAAACAATTTCGGTAGGAATAATGTTTCATCAGTATGAGGTGTTGTTACACACTTCTTTGCTTATAAACACAAACTTATTTTAACTGTAATTACTGTCAGATCATGTTAGGTACCTCTTCATAGTTCTGCTTACTTTACCTTTTACGTAGGCAATTCAGTGCTAATGCAAGACGACTCTCGGCAGTCCTCTGACATTTCAATCAACATGGACTCCCGTGTCAGTCAGCAGCTTCAACTTGTAAATGAACAGGTAATATAATTTACAAGTGCTCAATGCAAACATGACAGTGGAGTTGCATTTCTATGCATTAAGCCTTAATGATTAAGGGTATCTGTTTTAGGGGGCTTTGCGAAGGTCTCATAGCTTGGTGTCTTTGTCTCGGTACAGGACTCGTACATCCAGAGCCGTGCTGATACCATGCAGAACATAGAGAGCACAATTGTGGAGTTGGGCTCCATTTTCCAGCAGTTGGCGCACATGGTGAAGGAACAGGAAGAGACTGTGCAGAGGTGAGAAGGGGGATACCGATTTACAAGGAAGATGAGACATGGGAATTGCCATTGTAATGTTTTTGATGCAAAGTGATGCACAGAGGTTTATGCAACTTCATACAATCTTTCCCCTTGCAGAATTGATGCCAACGTGGAGGACACCCAGCTCAACGTAGACTTGGCCCATGGAGAGATCCTCAAGTACTTTCAGTCTGTCTCTTCCAATCGCTGGTTACTCATCAAAATCTTCCTTATCCTAATAGTTTTCTTCATTCTTTTTGTCGTGTTCTTTGCATGATGAGCATGTGGGCACATGGCACGGGACATAGGGTTTCAGGAGATACAATGGCATATTTCAGAAATAAGAGTTAGTGGGTTTGTTGCAAGATAAAGGACCTTTTTATGAGCGAATGGTGAATTCAAGTAGTGAGAATTCAATCACACTTTTTCTTTCTCTTATATTAAGCTTTAGGTTTAAAGATGTAAACCTTTCGGAAACAGAAAGTCAAACGGTAAATATCTGTATGTAAATGATGAAAAAGCTCAATGGGATACATTAGTGATGATAAGTTGTTTCTGTGTTCACAATACTCCTCATCATTCATTATTTAAATGGAATGATTTGAATATTATAATTGGTTGGCTTTCTCTTTGACTTTTCATACCTAATTTATGTTTACTCAATGGAAAACATTCCTGTTTCTATCTCAATAATTATACATAAGTCATTAATTGAATTGGACTGATACATTTGTCTTTAAATTAAGTATGTTTCATGTGCAAATCACCTCTTCCCCATCTGTTGGTATCTTTAACAAGAGAGTATGAGAGAATAGGACCGAAATGCTCGTGATTCTCGGGATGCTGTTTTTTTTTTTATTACTCTCTGTCCAACTAATAATTTTTTAATGACTTATCATGATATTACTACGTCTACTCTGTACCCATTTACACCTTACAATACAATCATGACAATGTAAAAAAAGATAATCTGTCAAGATTTTTGGGGGGCATTAAAGTAGATGGATTTACTGTATTCTGCTAGTATTTCTAAGAAGGACATTCTTTGACAATCACTTCTCTGCAGCTGCTTCGGTCTGTTTTGCAATAAGGTTACAGAAAGTGTGTTTGTTATTCTTCAATTAGAGGACATTAAAACAATATTTTTTCCCTTTAGTAGGCCATCTTTCTGGACAGCTGTCTTCATTTATTTAATCTTTGTTCTGGAACGTAGTATTTTTAGCCAATTTTGTTAACAGCCCCAATTTCTGTCTTCTATTAAGAGTTTTTATTTTTAAAATGCCAATAATGTACAGACAATTATTAAAAAAATTATTTGTTAATGAATCATCTGTCCTTTATGAAAAAAAATGTGGTTTAGCTTGCACGTTTTCATACAAAACATGAGTCAGAAAAAAAAGCATTTTATTGCAGAAAAGGTCTATTATTTACAGACTGATAGACATAACAGAACACTGCTATCATGGTCATCATCAGGGTAATTGCTGTTGCACAGAAGAGGCTTATATACGGTCCTGGCCCTGTTTTCTCAGCTTCTCAGCTAGACAGGGTAATGTCAGTCATTCTCCTAGCCCTCCTCGACCTCTCGTAGACCCCTACGCTGGCCTCACCCCCTTCCTCCTCGTCACCTGAACAGCCATCATCATCCGTCATTTCTTCTGTGTTAGTCCTGTTTCTGAGTGGGTTGACATGCGAGTGAAAGGTGATAAAGGAGAGGTTCTTGTTGCGTTTCGGAGCCCAGCGGCGGGCAGCCCACACTTGAAGGAGCTCGTCCTCCTCCATCTCCTCCAGGCAGACACACAGCACTGAGCGGAAAATTCGAGACACCTCACTCACCTTTGGCTCCAACTCTATGACCAGTTTCCTAGCCCTGCAGTTCATACAGAGGATTAGTTTACACAGAGGACACTTTAGTACCTAACATTCTATTATGTGTCATATATGGTTGTGCTTTTTTATCTTAGTTCAAGCTATGTTAATGCTCCTATATGTCTTTTTTTATCGTACCTCAATGCAACAAAATGTATTTAATTCGATCATTTTATGATTTCTTTAATATTATAAATATAACCAACATCTTTTGCAGTTTAGGTATTTAGCCATAACCTCTCTAAAATCAAAGATTGTTTCGTGTATTCACATATGTGCACTGAGTACAGTACAGTACAATGCACAACTACTGTGCTGCACATACGGTATCAGTCAAAAGTTTGGACACACGGTCCCCAGTGAATGGGAAAGCGTGTCCAAACTTTTGACTGGTACTGTATATGAATACCAAAAACAATCATCTATTATCTTAGAAATGTCCACAGTGTATAGGCTATCTGTGCTACCCACCTCAATATGACAGGGCCACACTGTGACGGTGGGACCTGGGCACAAAGATCTTGAAGTTCCAGCAGCTCCCCTGGGTGAAGTTGAAATGATGGCCTTGGTAGAACCAACAGCCAGCTGTAATCAACACTGGAACTTTGCCTACGGATATCTGAGGCCCTTTTCTGCCACATACGCTCTGTGTGCCTTAGGAGGACTCCCAGCTCAAGCATCAGGTTTTTGGAGACTAGCTCCCTTGGTGAGCGCTGGCCTTCGGCTGGTTGCTTTGTGCAGGAGAAGACTAACGAACTCGGGAACATCTGAAGAAAAAGTAGTGGGAGTGCTATTGTTCTACAGCTAATAAACACAAATGGGATATTTTGCTACCAATGTATTTTTTTGTTTGGAGATGATAAAGGTATAAGTAGATACGGATAAGAGACCTTTTTAGCAATGATTTACAGATTTTGTATATTATGCATTTGAAAGAATAGAAAATGGTAATAAGTTGTATGGGAGAAGGATGTAGGCTACACAAGAAAATAGAGTGAAGTCTTACCTTGAAAATGTCCACACAATATATAATTAAGGATTCCTAAATGTCTGGTTTGTTCTTCCACAATGAATGGTAGTGAGCCTTTGTGTGTGAAACAAGGTGAGGGGAGCGACATGCCTAAATGTTAATCCGTTATTATTAAAAGTCTGTGAGTCACTTGGATCAGCATTTTTCTGAACTGCTGGCGGCTTAACGTACTTTGATTTTGTTGGTAAATAACAATGTATGTCTGGGCGTGGGAGTGTACATGCACACTTTTATTACTATGGTGATTACAAAATCGAATGAACGGTTAAAGATTCCATAGCCAAATGAATCTCTAATCAGTCCATCCCAGTAATTTGCTAAATATGTTTGTGTTAATATGCGTTATTGTAATATGCTGAGGTTAAAATGTTCATTTCAGTTATCATACTAGTATGAAATCTAAAGCTTCTCCTCCATGTTTAAAAGCCTTTCAGAACTAGCAGATATTAGATTAATGTGTAAAGTGAATTTCTTGGCAGATCGATTAGAGTTGTAAAAGAGTTTTCGGGTGGCTCAATGTCTGTGGTGGGTAAAGCCTTTTGAGATTTGGGACAGGTATTGGTGTGAAAACTTTTTACACAGATATGGAAGGCAGAAACTACAAGAGAGATGTCCAAATAAACATTTTTCTATGTACTTTTTTTACACTTGCATGTTTTTTGTGGTGGTTCATCACATTTGTATTCAAATCTTGTGTACACTTGTGTGCACAGTGCATTAATGATAGTTTGTCACCAAACTAAGTGAATGTTGTTATTTTTTAATACTTCCTGTTGTTAGTCGTCAAAATTGCAGACGTTTGCAAACTAATCAATTTCCATCTTCAGAAGTCCATGCATCATCAAAAACTCAGACAGGAGGCTTAGAAGCAAGAAGGCCTTAATTGAGAAAAGTGCCTATAATGGAAGTCATCATATTTTATTTTGCCCCTCCTTTCCTTGTTATATTTCTTTTCAACCACCTCTCCATCATGTGCTCATGTAAATGCTGGCAAAATATCCATGAGTTTGATCAATTTCTTACGCTTTCTCTGTTCTTGTTGCAATTATTGATCATCCCTTCTCCACCTCATCTACTGGAACATTTCTCTCCAACATCTGTTTTTTGTTTCTCTCAACCCGTGCAAACTTTCCTTAGCTCTATTCTTTAATGCTTTACCAATATAAAGGTCAAGGGGAAATATAAGAAACAAAATTTGGAATTTGAATCACCCATCTTGGAGGGAAAAGAAGTAAGGACAATTTAAGCTTCTAAACTCTTTGCATTCATTATTTGATACTATTTGCAAGTGATAGTAGGTATTCCTATGTATGCATACTATATTAAATAGCAAAGTACATATTTTACATACACATAATGTTAAATTTTGAGAGTAACTATGACACATGTTATTTTCTATTATAACAAAACATATTTCATTTGCATGTGCAGAGGGGTAAAACTTACCTACAGATGTGTGGCTTAACTGAAATGTAGTCATTGCATATGATATTGTTTTTCTTTTAAATCTTGTATTCATTAGTTTCATATTCCTAAACTATGTATTTCCTGTACATAAAACTTTCTCTGTGCTCAGTCTTTGCCTTGATTTAATGATTGCAAGAAATAAGACTCCTGTTTCATGGTTTTTGGACTCTGTTTAGTTTTCTTGTAGAGGCAGCAAGCTCTCAAACAGATTGATTTGAGGTTGCTAAGTGTATTTAAAGTTTATTTGGTGAGTGTAAATAACAAATTGCATTCCTTAATTTTGAGAGAAGAAAGGCTGAATACTTTAGGCTATACAGGAGAAGCAAAAAGACTGTGCTTTCTCTTGATATTGTGGCAAGTTGTGCATTGTATATTTGATTAGTTACAAGATTTAGTTAAAGAGCACACACACACACACACACACACACACACACACACGTGTGTGTGTGTGTGTGTGTGTGTGTGTGTGTGTGTGTATTCATATTAGAGTATGCGCATATATACACAAATAATGAGTACACCAGCCATAACCAATACTATTCAGGCAGGAGAAGTTTGGTCTTTGCAGGCTTAGTCAGAGCCATTTGGATACATTGTGTTATTTCTTCTGTCAAATTCTTGTTAAGCTGATAAACTAATATTTCATCCTCAGTGACTACATCATTGTCATTGGCAGGTATCCCAGAGTCAACAGCATTGCTATACATCAGATAATTGCAATGGGGCTTTTTAATCTCGGAGTGTCCTCCAAAAGAAAGGCTCTTCCTGATTACAAAGGCAAAGAATGAGAATTGGACTGTGGCTTCTCATACATTTATTATTAGACAGGAAGGTACTAAGCATGTTAACTATCAGCATGTGTGATCTATGAACCATTTCAATTAATCATTGAATAGTTATAGAAACACTTAGAACACTGTAAGAAACAATGTTATGCCACTGTCAACACCTTTCTTAGTGGTTTGTCACTTGCTGTTTGCTCTCAAAATATTCTGTCTGTAATCTCTCTTAGTGTGGCTAAAAGAATCAGTTAATTGAACTCCAAAATCACTATGTTGCCAATTAAAAACAGAGTTATGGAGAAATAGCGTGGATGACAGAGGAATGCAGTCAATACCCAGCTGAGAATGTATTTTTTCTATTTGATGTTGATGTTATTTTTTATGCTGTCATGGCATATTTTAATGCTTTTCTCATGAATAATGAAGCAGCATTGATGCGTCCACTGCAAGTATATATTTGTAATCAGTGTGAAGTGTTGATGGAACTGGTTAGGGTGTGTTATCCACTTTCATTCTCAACAAGACTTTGTTCAGAAGCTAGAAGTAGGTTGGCAAGGAAAAAACACTTTCATACACATAGCATTAATCAAAGTCTCAATGCAAATGCATTGCTATGGCTTTGATCCAAGAACAAATAGGGTTTGTTCAATTCTGTATATTATGTACATGAACCTAGACATTTACCAACACTTTTTTGCACTTTTTATGCTCAGCCCAAAATACATCATAATCAATCTAGATGTCTAGCTGTGCCATTTGTTATGTGCCGATAGTAAGCCAAAAAATCTATCTGTTGATTGATCCTTTGAGTATCTAACAGCTTAGCTACATGTATAGTCACCCAATTCACATCTTTGACTGGTAGTCTGAAAGCAGAAAAAAAACTCACTGGCGTTCATCCAAAGCAGGGTGATAAAGACGCATTAAAAGGGGTATGCGAGAAGGATAGAGGAAGGAGGAAAGAGAAGTGGAAAGAAAAACGACTGCAGAAGCTGCAAAACCCTGTTGGCTGATGGTGGTCATGATCAAATCTTCGAGAGGAAATTTGTGTGAGCTCATTTCCATTGAACTGGATACTCCTGAGAAACCATAACCATATCTCTGCAGGGCTCACGCTGTTAGACAAGCACGATACAGAGAGTAGCAGCAGTTACAAGGAGTGGTCTGGTTCAGAACAGTGTGTGTATGTGGAGGGGGTGTGGGGTAAATGGATGCTACAAGCAGAGTCTGCAGTCTAACACCAGAACGTGTCACATCTTTAAAAAAAATGCTGGCCCTCACAAGGACATTAATAATAATTGTTATACACAGACATAGATACACAAAAGTACATAGTTTTTAGTAATACCACATTTTTTGAAGTATATTTCAATATTTAGGTATTGAATTGTTTCTGTTCAATGTTTTAGTTATTTTATGAAAGAAATTCGGTGGATGAATAGTGACTGGTGAAGTCTAGTCACTCAAGATTACATATTAGGTTACATACATTCATACATACATTACATATATCAATGGAAGGAAATTAGAACTGCAACCATACACCTATGTAATTTCAGTTCATCCAGGTTTATAGATGTCAAAGCAGTTTGAAAAATCACAAGTATGACAGGTCTTTTTTAAATGTCTTGTTTCTGTCCAATAAGCAACAAATCAAAAAGCCTTAGAGTTAATTCTAATTAAAAGTATCTGCATTGGCCCCTCCCCACACATTTCATGTTCCATTTCTTAAGCATTATTAAATGTCTTCTTCAACCCCTTTTAACTCCCTGTCCAGTCTTTGTTTCATTTCCTCTTCCCGAACTCTCTCTCTCTCTCTCCTTCTTGTGTGGAGTCAATTTGATAGAGTATCTTTTTATTTCTTGTGCACTCAGCAACAGTCTCTCCCGCACATATTCATGCACACACACCCTCTCAGTGGCCATCTGAGTAGTGCAGCTTATACATGGAGGACTCCTTATACCAATATTTGTAAGGTAAGGATTTATGAGTAAAAAAAAAGATTTGCTGGTTAAAACTATTATGTTAATGAATCACACAGGACTACATTGCCAGTTGGTACAAAATCATTATCATGGTTCTTGCTCAGTTTAGTCCGTTTTGCTGGCAAGCATGGTTTTTCCACCACATTTCTTTAGATAGATTTAATAAATTTTATGTGTAATAGCTGTGCTACTGAACATGCATGGTGGTGTGTGTTGGTTATTGTTTCATAGGTCATTTACCAATTGAAAATTATTCTGGTGAAAGTGTTTTCAAATCTTACTGATGGTCAGGGAGAAGTACAGGTGTTAAGCAACCACTGTAATATACTTTGCTTTTTGTATGCAAAAACTATTTTACTGACCAATTATTGATATGATTATTTTAAGAATTGCCATTGACCATAGATGAACATCAGTCACTAACTGTGTTTGTCACAGAACATAGAGTCAAGTACAGTAGTCTTCTGGGCTGATTGTATAAGGTTCACATGCTGGCACTTGCTAGGAGCCGTGCATGCTTTTTTGTGAACCCTTGGCAGTTTCTACGGGTGTTTCGCTTGACTGTGTAGATTTTGCAGTCTATGTGGATCAGTTTATTGGTCTCTGTTTGAATCTACGCCAGTGACTCTGCTGACTGAATAACTACCAAGGCTGAAGGTATACTGTAGGCAAGAGAGAGGGATGTGGGCGGCACAGATGCAAGCAATACATAAATCTATCAACAACTGTGCACAAGCTACACATTAAAAATCCTTGGAGCAAAGAAAAAAGCAATTACCTATAAATAACAGGAAAGCTATAGATCTTTAAGTTTGTCCCTGTGGTATTTGACCCAACTTGACTTAAAATCTATAGCATGGTCACTGACAAATAGACCAAATCACTCACCCTGAGACGGCTGGGAAACAACACAGCACCAAACATGCAATTTAGTTCTGTTTGTAATTGATTCAATGGGTACTAATTCTATTCCACCAGTAAATTACGTGTTTTTCTCCTGACACATACATACACATACACACACACGCACATAAACATACACATAGCGCACTGTATTTGTAGTGTGAACAATCAATGACTTCTTGTTAATGTTTACACGTCTATTTTCCGTCCGATTTATCTTATTTCCTCTGGTACAATCTGTCAAAGTATGTGACAGATGTTTCTCATCTTTTTAAAAAAAAACTAACATATTTGATATCTAATTTGGTGGTATTGGTTGTGTCTTGATTTCATTGCAATATCTTAGATTGGTCATTGCTAGAATATATATATATATACAGTGAATATATATATATATACAGTGCTGTGCAAAACTGTATATATATATATATATATATATATATATATTTATATATATATTTGCTCCCCCTTACAGATACTTATTGTTTTGCACATTTGTCACACTTAAATGTTTCAGATTATCAAACACATTTTTATATCAGACAAAGATAACCTGAGTAAATACAAAAAGCTGTTTTTAAATGAATATTTCATTTATTAAGGGAAAAAAGCTATCCAAACCAACCTGGCCCTATGTGAAAAAGTAATTGCCCCCTAAACCTAATAACTGGTTGTGCCACCCTTGGCGGCAACAACTGCAATCAAGCGTTTGCGATAACTGGCAATGAGTCTTTCACATCGCTGTGGAGGAATTTTGGCCCACTCTTCTTTGCAGAATTTTTTTAATTCAACCACATTGGAGGGTTTTTGAGCATGAACGGCCTGTTTAAGGTCATGCCACAGCATCTCAATCGGATTTAAGTCCGGACTTTGACTAGGCCACTCCAAAACCTTCATTTTGGATTTTTTGAGCCATTCAGAGGTGGACTTGCTGGTGTGCTTCGGATCATTGTCCTGCTGCATAACCCAAGTGCGCTTGAGCTTAAGGTCACGAACTGATGGCCAGACATTCTCCTTCAGGATTTTCTGGTTTAGAGCAGAATTCATGGTTCCATCAATTTCGGCAAGTCACCCAGGTTCTGAAGCAGCAGAGCAGCCCCAGATCATCACACTACCACCACCATGTTTGACTGTTGGTATGATGCTCTTTTCCTGAAATGCTGTGTTAGTTTTATGCCAGATGTAACGGGACGCACACCTTCCAAAAAGTTCCACTTTTGTCTCGTCAGTCTACAGAATGTTTTCCCAAGTTTTGGGGATCATCAAGATGTTTTTTGGCAAATGTGAGACGGGCCTTTGAGTTCTTTTTGGTCAGCAGTGGTTTTCGTCTTGGAACACTCCAATGGATACCTTGTTTGCCCAGTCTCTTTCTTATTGTTGAATCATGAACACTGACCTTCACTGAGGCAAGTGAGGCCTGCGGTGCTTTAGATGTTGTTTTGGGTTCTTTTGTGACCTCCTGGATGAGTCGATGCGCTCTTGGAGTAATTTTGGTATTTTCCCACTCTTGGAAAGGTTCACCAGTGTTCCATGTTTTCTCCATTTGTGGATAATGGCTCTCACTGTGGTTCGCTGGAGTCCCAAAGCCTTAGACACGGCTTTGTAACCCTTTCCAGACTGATAGATGTCAATGACTTTGTTTCTCATCTGTTCTTGAATTTCTTCAGATCGGGGCATGATGTGTTGCTTTTTGAGATCTTTTAGCCTACTTCATGTTGTCAGACAGGTTCTATTTAAGTGATTTCTTGATTTTACAGTTCTGGCAGTAATCAGGCCTGGGTGTGGCTAGTGAAATTGAACTCAGTTTATCCAAAAATGTGGTTAATATCAGTTAATTCATGATTTAACAAGGGGGGGACAATTACTTTTTCACATAGGGCCAGGTTGGTTTGGATAGCTTTTTTCCCTTAATAAATGAAATCATCATTTAAAAACAGCTTTTTGTATTTACTCAGGTTATCTTTTTCTGATAGAAAAATTTGTTTCATAATCTGAAACATTTAAGGGTGACAAATGTGCAAAAACAATACGTATCTGTAAGGGGGCAAATACTTTTGCACAGCACTGTATATATATATATATATATATATATATATATATATATATATATATATATATATATATATATATATATATATATATATATACAAGGTTGATATATTAATTTCAGTGAATGACCAGGCAGAATACTATCTGATTGCTGACTGCCTCCCCTCACACCCATCACAGTGTCCTCCCCATCTGACTGTGAGGAAAACACCCTCTACCGTGGCTACGGCTCACAAAACTCCTTTCTTAGCCACACTGGGAAGAAGGCCTGGAGGAGAAAACGGAAACGACAGGAAGAGGGCGAGAGAGAGAGGTAAAAAGGTCCCTACTGGTGCACCTACAAGTAATTTACCACCTGCAACAATTCTCTGCTATATACTTTTCATAGTCATGCAGTCTATTTTATCGTTGGCCCCCAGGTTGTCCAATAGTAATAATAATAATAATAATTCATTTTATTTATATAGCACTTTTCTAACACCCAAAGTCGCTTCACAGCATCAACAAAGATAACATGACAAAAATAAACAATTAGATAGAAATAGTGTAACAGACAGACAGCAACAACAGTTCTAACTATAAGTAAGAAAATGGATAGTATCAGTAAAAGAAAGGGACCAGATTCTAAACAGAGTTAACAAGGGTATGCTAGGGTGAAAAGATAGGTTTTAAGGTGGGTTTGAAAGATTAATAGCGAGTTGGAATTCCGAATTAGAGGAGGGAGAGAGTTGCATAATTTAGGTGCTGCCCTAGAAAATGTACGCTCCCCAAAATGCTTCAGTTTTGCTTGTGGAATGACCAGTTGCCTATCTGCAGAGGAACGTAGTGTCCTGGTAGGATGGTAAGGTTGGAGCAGTTCAGTGAGGTAGGGAGGGATCAAATTGTGTAAAGCTTTGTAGGTGAGGAGAAGGATTTCCAATGATCTGATTTTAAGTCTAGCCATAGCACAGCCCGCTGGTGGCTGAAAGAGCTTTTCTCAGACATTGTGGGTTTTTACGAGACATTTATGATATATTTGCAGCTTGGCTGCTGAGCCTACCAACAACAGCACTGGAGGAAGAAAGGAGCCGACTGCTTTGGGGCTGGGCGGAGGCGTAACCATGCGCTGCTCCACCTTACTGGGCATCCTGACTGGGGTTCTGCTCTACCTCGTGCTGGGAGCGGTGGTTTTCCGTACCCTGGAGGCGCCGCGCGAGGAGGGCCAACACATGCAGCTGCAGGACACTCGCCAATCTTTCCTTCACAACTTCACCTGTGTGAGCCCCGACAACCTGCAGGCCCTCATAGAGGTAACTAGCAATTAGGTGAAGAGTTCTAGAATTACGTTTTTTTATAGCATGCTACTGAAAATGCATCTACATCCACGTGTTGTTTTTTCCTCTCACTCCCACACCCATCCGGTGATGCTGTTCATAGGAGGTGGCAGATGCTTTGGGTGCAGGTGTGGATCCAAGCAGCAATTCCACCACCTTTACCAGCCAGTGGGACCTGGCCAGTGCTTTTTTCTTCTCAGGAACCATCATCACCACTATTGGTAAGTCCCCTGCTGCCTTGTGGGGTTAGGATCGTTTTCTACATTCTACCACTTTTATTCAAACCTAAACACAGATTGTCAAGTTACTTTCCTAAACACGATTCTGTTTTTTTTATACTTAGACATCTTATGTATAGATTAAAGATACACAGATAGTAGTATCTTAACAGGTTTCCTATGTTGTGCTAAAACCCTCCAACCATTGTCCATAGGCTTTGGAAACATCTCCCCCAAAACGGAAGGGGGACAGCTGTTTTGTATCTTCTACGCCCTAGTAGGGATCCCCTTGTTTGGATTCCTGCTGGCTGGAGTTGGAGACCATCTGGGGACAGGGCTGCAAAAAGCTGTCACTAAAATAGAGACTCTCTTTTTGGTGAGACTTTCACCAACTATTTATCTTAATGTTTTGAACTTATTTTCAAACATTTTCTACACGTGCATATTTACTTTGTTTTCTTAAAAAACAAAGAAAAAAAAGGTTTTATAAGATCTGAGTCCATTTCTACTGATATTTTATATGAATGTGGCAACTTTATCAATATATATGATATGCCATTGATGCATTCCATACTTACTGACACTATCTGTTGACATTGCTGGTGGATGCATTATACAGTATATGACAGGTCCACCAAATTCATGAATCCATTGTGGCATCCAGCATCCATTGTGGAACTTCTAGTTATAATGCATATTTAATTATTTTTTCTACTAAAACTTTTGAATATTTCATTCTGAATGCTCTGTTTTCACTGACAGAGGTGGCGGGTAAGCCCGACAATTGTGCGCGTCATCACAGCCGTGCTGTCCATTCTACTGGGGTGCCTGCTCTTTGTCGCTGTGCCAATCCTGGTGTTTCAGGAGGTGGAGGATTGGACTCTCCTGGAATCTGCCTACTTTGTGGTCATCACCTTGACCACAGTAGGGTTTGGGGACTATGTTGCTGGTATTTCTTTTTATTTTATTAAATTTTTTGCAAACAGATGAATCCAGATTTCCAATCTGATTAACCTAGATGATGGAATATCAGTATAATGAGCTGAGCTGCATCTCCACTACTCCCTTTTGTTGTCAGATATTAATGTAATGTAGCTGAAATGAACAACAGTGTCTAAACACATTTGCCATTTTCACTTCTTTAATTATTCATCATTTAATATTTTCTCATGAAACTTGAATTACTCATCGACCATCTGTGAGGTCTCTGGAGCCCTCTAAAGCAATAGTTATCATACAATTAATAATGTCTCTGTTGATGTCAGGTGACTCTGGAGACTCTGGGAGCGACCACTGGTACAAGCCTCTGGTGTGGTTCTGGATCCTGTTGGGCCTTGCCTACTTTGTCTCTATCCTGTCTATGATAGGGAACTGGATCCGAGTGCTGTCCAAGAAGACCAGAGCCGAGGTAGATATTGGTAGGGTTTAAAGTTGTTTCAATGGCCTCATTATTGTTTTTCTCTGATCATGCGCCATCATTATTTGTTTCTGTCGCTCTTTTCAGATGGAGGAGCTCCGTGCCCATGCCACTGATTGGACGCAAAACATTCAAAACATGTCGGTGGATTTCCGCATCCCTGGAAAACTTGACGACCCCTTCAAGAAGCGGAGGCGGAGGAGGCACCGTGGCCCTCGTGGCCAAGGCAATGGAGGAGTTCACAGCGTGTCCGCCACAGGGGCCCATGGAGAGGTAGGAGTGGAAAACGGGAAAATTCCTCACAGTCAGTCCGAATCAGGATCTTTCTCCTCATCGTACTCCTCCTCCTCCAACGACTCAGAGTCTGGCTCAGAAGCAGCCTCGCAGGTCACCCAGACAGAGCGGGTGCCTCAGGGAAAAGCTAAAGAGGTTGAAACAGAGAACACTCTTCCGGTACCCTTGTTTTCCCAGCCTCTGGACTACTTTGGGGAGAACCTGGCATTTATTGACGAGTCTTCAGATGCATTGAGTGGAAAGCTGCATTTAGATCCCCTATTGGACCCTGTGCACCCTAGCTCTGTACCATCAAGAAAGCCCAAGAGGAGACGCCAAAGAAAAACTCTTCAACAGAGGAACCCCAAAATCAGCCCTTCCGATGTTGAAAAGAAGGAACCGAATGGAAACATAAAGCCTCCCTCTAACCCCCCATCCCCTCCACCACAGATTTGAGATGAATTAATTCAGAGAGTCCTTTCGTAGAAAAACTACAATCTACACTAAGAAGAGATACAATATCTGTCCCCAAAAAATGGATGGATTTGGTTTCAACATCAGAAACCAAGAGTGGAAAAAAATATATGAGGAAAAGAGAGGTAAAAGCTCCATGCCATAAAGATTCTGCTAAATATCTTTAATGGTACTTTGTTCAAAAAAAGTGTGCTGAGTGAAACAAATGCACTGGTACTATTAATTAGAATGGAGTGACTGCTCTCTACTGGGCTAATGTGGAACTGCACTATCGATTGTTCTGTTGACTAGAAAATCAGTACCATTCCAAGGGTATTTTAGGCACTGAATATATCAATCTTGTGTGCCTTTTGTGTGATTTTTTTTTTTAAATAACATTACTTCATATTAAGAGTATATTTGATGTATTTTCCATGATTGTCTGGAGACAGACTCATTGGCTATAGATGCAGAATAGACATCCATGATTTCTGCTGCTGCCAAACACATGAAGGCTTTGCCTTTTCTTGTCTATTCAGAAAATACTCACTTTGTTTGTGCTTGTAATCTTTATACAGCATATGCTATTGCACTGGATTAAGAAATGTCTCATGTATGACTTGCGAATGAAATAAACTTTTTTAAGAAAGACAGATTTTTATATTATACATCTTTTACCTTTGTTAAATCAGTTATTTCTTAGATCGAACCTTACCTTTTTTCATTCACGTGGGGGGGGGGGGGGGGTTTACAGGCCACAACAGTTTCAGAAGATTTAGACAATTAGTTTATTATAGTATAATTCAAAATTAATTACAATGACTCAGACTCACATTTCCACATTACATTGGTGAAAAGACCCACCAGGCATCCTGACCGCCCCCTATCCCTCTTGTCCAATACCCACCCTCCCCCAAAAGCCTTGCCCTATAGCTCAAAGAAACCGCTACAAAGCTTTAAAGGTGCAGTATATAGGTTTGAATTTCTAGCTATAAATTTAATTTTTTCTGTCTTTTTACGTTTATTACATACCTCCTGGAGGATATCATTAAAACCAAATGCTCAGAGAGAAGGTGCGCTATATATGAGCGCCCTGGGCCCTGTATTCATCTTTTAAAAAATCTAGGGACACCCGCCTATCCCCAACCAATCAGGAGAGTTTTTGCAAGGAGTAAGGGCTATCTGCCTGTCAATCACCTTGCGTGCACACTCCTAGGTAAAATACAAAAATACATACAGCGTCACCATCCACACAGGCTTGTTGTTACAATTCGTTACAAGTCATTGCATATCGTTGCAAAAGACTTGGCTTGTCATATCGCCAAGTGCAGTTTTAGTACGTTAGGAAGTATCGCGCCAGATTTCTGTCAAAAAGGCATTATTCGTTTACATGCATATGTTGGATATACTCTGCAACATATAGTAGCTAAGGTGCCAATCGCAGCTAAATAAAAACGATTGTCACGCACAAGCTCATACTAATAGGGGAATACAATTATTAAATTGTTTTAGTTAACGTTAGCTTACTAACTGTAAGCCGTTACTATGAAAATTTGTCATTATTTGTCAAATTTGTCATTTGTGTCTATGCTCGTTGCTTTGGTGTGAACCACTCAGTTTTAGAGCGTTTACGATCAGACGTTCGAGATTCTTTTGTTTCTCACCTCATCAGACATGGCTTTATGCGTTGTTGGTGAAAACCAAAAATATACACAACATACACATGATTCATGACACACTGCCTTGCTCAGGCTCATGAAGTCAAGTCAGCGTGCACGGGCATGTGTGGGGTGGGCCATTGAGAGAGATAGGAGGGACCAAAGACTCAGGAGGTTGGCCTTTTTGAGTGTTGTAATTAAAATTCTTGCAATTTCTTCCCCAATTCTCTATAACTACATACTGCACCTTTAAATGTAAAATCCCTGTGGTGCTCTGTGCTATTTGGCTGAAGGCACATTTCTTAAAACATACATTTTGGAATAAATCAACTAAGAAAATGTTAATAGTTTATGGTTACAGTTTTTTGTTATTATTTATTAGGAATATTAGGAAATGTGCTTCTGAGCACATTTCCACGTCAGACAAGAGAACCTAAACTCAAATGGAACTTGAACCCACTCTTGCACTCAAATCTGAGATAAGACTGACCAAGGGGGCTGGTACTAAAGGGGGCTAGAGGGGACATTGGCAATGTTGTCTATATTCTGAAGTTATTTCAGGCCCTCTTGGTATTTCAGATTTTTTAAACCGCCATTCGGGTATTATAACTGATACCTGGTATTCACAAAAGGTGGTAAGTAGGTATTTGAACAGAACATGCATGAGTATATCTGCATTTATAGTTTATTGGGTAATTGTGTTTCTAATGTGAACATAAGGACAAGCTGGTTCAAATAACATTGGTATTGGAGAGATGTCGTCAAACTAACCAACGCAAGGTGTAATGTAGGTTTGTATAGTACAATGCAATGCCAGTAATCCCCAATAACATATAAACTTGGACTTTTATAAAGGTTTTCTTTGCAATTAAATATATTTTTCACAAGCACATTGTGATTCTGTATTATTTGTTTGTGCTGGTTTCAGCACCATGGGGTTTAAAGGCACAAATATGTCCAGTGATCACATTGTGTTGAATTTTGATCTCCTTTATTACGGAATCCTAATGCATAGCTTTATGGAAACTGATAAACAATATTCAAAGTTTAGGTCATGAAAGTTTCATAGTAAAGAAAGCCATTGACACCATTTACAGTGAAACGTGAACCATCCTTTATCAGACACGGTTTCTAAAGTCTGACGTACCACTGTTCCAAACAATGTTTTGAGGTATATGTGGGCCTTTGTCATTACTTTTTTATTACTACTGTAAAAAGTAATTAGGCTACTGATGATTTATTTCACATTGTAGTTAGTGCAGGAGCATATTAGTATTCACCTAAAACAGCATAGTAACAATATTGAGAAGGAAGGTCATGCAGGTCACAATGGAGATCACGCAGTGAGACGAGCGAGAGGAGCATGAGGAGGAAGAAGACATGGTAGTGAAAGGAATGGCCCTACCCCCTTCTGAGAGTTAGCTGTGGGCTCACAAAGGAGGTGGTGTTTAGGGACGTGATAAGAGAACAAGCTTTTGTATTTCAAAACAATCAGTTGAGGAAGCTGTAGCCTACCCACATTTGTTCTGATCTAAGTTTGGGATTTAGTTTCACACAGTAAATACATTTCTAATTTTGTTCAATGATTCCTCTGTTTCTCAAAGGCATTTAGAGTCATATTTAAACATGTTTCAAGTAGTTGAAACTTCAGTATTAAAGGATTGTACAAGAGGGAATGGAAATGAAACCTACATGATATGCAATCACATTATTTAAAAACATATTGCCTTACAATCCCAACATAGACAGTTTCATCATGGACACAAACTCTTGCCCACAGCTGTGAGTAAAATGCATGATGGTCACTCATTTGACTTGACTCAAATAGCTGCTCCCATGTGGCCACAGCCCTGAGCTGTTGGGTCCTCAGCGTTGTTCTTCATCATGCAGAATGTAGCTTTGTACTGAATATATTTAAAAGACTAACTTAAACAGACTAATTTATAAAATTGCAGTGAATATACGATCATACATGCCTAAAGGAAAAACAAAAATGCACCTATCACAGTCGACACATTTTTTGGTTTATTATCTAATTGTCACTAAAAACCTACCAAACACGACATGGACTAGTCGTAGTAATTCGCCTGAGCTTCAGTTCATTACAGATAACCTTGAGAAAGTACGTTCAGCTAGGACGTCTATGCGCAGAGACAATGTGACCTTGCGCTCGAGGACACGTTGATGCTTAGCGCAAACGTCACAAGTCATGATTAGTCCAAGCAATCAAATAACATACCGCAAGAGGACGCTGCAATACTTCGGCTTTGTGAATGTTTCAATAGACAGCTAATATATCTCAGACGATCAAGTTCCTTTTCAAATATGCCTTTTTATTTAATGTCCGATTGCACAACAAATAATACATCCTTGAATTTTAATTGATAATGCTCATGAAGTGAAATGTGGTATTTTCCAATGCAGGATATCCACATGATGACATTAGAGGCTACTTTAAAAATACATTAAAATATATATATATATTTTTTGCACATGAAACATTTCAGTGAAACATTTGTGCACAACAGCCAATGTTGTAACTTAGAGGATCCTTCTCTGACACTATATATGGTTTCAACCTGCCTTCTGTGCTTTCACATTTGGTGTCGTCTATATAGTTTATTTAACCTGAGTTGGACAAGAACAGAATGACACCCATTCTTTTAGAAGTTGTAAATCATTAACACCCCACCCCCATTTCTATATTTTCCTTAGCCCACAATCTTTTTGGCAGACTTCCTCTCAAGCGTCAACATGAGATGAGCGTTGGGACAGGTGTTTTAGTTGATCTAAACATGAGTAGGCCTATAATCAGTACATTTTCAGCAAATATTGGTGACACTGCATGAGATAGCTGGTGTAAATAAAGATATTGTTGGCCAAATGCGAGAACATTTTTGCTTTTAGTGCTTGTCTTTTAATTACTCACACCTGTCTCAGGTCATGACCTTTTGACCCACCAGGCATCCTGACGGCCCCATCCCTCTCCCCATATCCCCACCTACCCCCGAACCCTGTCCCCCAAAGGCAACCGCAACAATAAGCGCTTAAAGCGCACCGTGTTATTCAGCTTTTGCATAAGACAATTTTCTTTAGCATCAAAAGTGTGAACAAAATTACTTCAAAAATGTAGTTTATCCTGACAGTTTATTGTTATAATTTATTAAACGTTGACAAACGAAAATGTACCCACAGGCACAGGGGGATAATGCGGAGACTGCAACATCATGATGCAGCTCTATTAAATTGCAGTGTCTGCGGAGTCCGTGAGTGACCTTGTCTCAAGGTCGTTGGTAGATTCTCAATAACACTGGGAACACCGACGTTAGAACTCCCCCCTTCGCATAAGAAATAACCTACTATTCTCTTAAAGGGCATGTACAAAAGAAACGTTGACATATGATTTCACAAATAAATTGAGTAGGAAAGCGTAAAGAAATAGATTAATAGGCTATGTGATAGCCTGAATTATAGCTTAACAGTAAAAAAAAACACATAATAAAAACTATACTGTTCTTAGTAAAATCATATTTCTCTAAGTGTGCAAATCCTATAGAAAATCACTAATGTTTTAATAATATTTTTTCGATGTGTATGGGACATGGTTGTCAGCTTTTTTTCCCGTGACAGCATTGCACGAGCCCGGATTGCTAATGCACACCCTGTCTCCCTTTCCCTCCAACGCCAGCTGTTCTGGTCAAGTTACCAAGCAGATTCGAGACTGGGCTTCCTCTTCTCATTTTAGTTATCTACTAACCCCCACTTCCCTGGCCTCGATCCAAAAACTGCTCAGCGTACCAGCTGACTAGTGTGGCCTGTAGCGCAGGGTCAGTGTCACAAGACCAAGTCTGCAAACATTTTCCATGCCATCTAAAGAGATGTTTGATTTAGGACCCGTGTAGCATATTGATTGTGATTTAAACTACTCATGAGTTAGGAGCCATAATGCGTATATTTTGAGTCTGAAGCCCACCAGAAACATTGTTTTATATAGGCGCCAATTTGTGATATTTAGTCCGAACTAAGTCCGCAGCTAAACCTTGATTGGTAGTAGAATTTTCACTGCGTACAAAAACATGAATGCATATTCCTTAAAACAACGATACACACTACTAATTAATGATCAAAAGATCAGAGAATGCACAATTTAATACGTTTAAATAGCAAATAGCCTATAATAGAAATTGAGTCATCTAGTGTTTTACGGCCATTTTATTATTACATCTATGCGTTCAAAGAGTTCTTAATATAGACTGTTTTATCTAAATAAGTTAGAAAAAAAACGACATTAGTCTACAGTAGGCCCATGCTAACCTAACTAAGTCTGTCATATTCCTCATTGTTGCAATGCTGATGACGCTAGTGGAAGAAGGCTGGATTGGAGGGCACACACGGACGTAACGGAGACACAGCAGACGCAAGTGGAGAGGGAGGAGAATGGACAAGGGATATACGTAACTAAAACCTCAGTTGTAGAAGGCAAAAACGACAACCTGCAATCGAAGTAGAGCACTATTAACCGATGTCGCTATTCAGATCATAGGCTAAACATTTGTATCAAAACAATTTCGACATAGCTTGGCTAGGTTACAGTTATCACTTATTCGACGCGGTGCTTTAGAATCATGATGCGTTTTTAAGGAATTTTTCTCCTAGGATTTTTACCCTGTAGGCTGCACACCCTACTGCACTTTATGCGAGATTTGCAGTTAAACCTTTGCCTGTATTGCTTTTGGTGCAATGGTCAAAACCGGATGAGTTTCAAACGTGGCTAAACTGGTGGATGGATAGATTGTATTGAAGTTATCGGTGGCTACGTCGTTTATTTGAGACCAACCCCAACGATGTGCTTGAGTTTTTCAGTAAGTAACTTTTAACAGAATGTTAATATTTCATTTACAAACTAATAGTAATAATAAAGTATATTATCGTATATTTCTGAAGGCTAAATTAGGCTACGTTCTGCATAGCTTAACTTCGCGTGACTACGTTATGAGGGGGCGCTCAAGCAATTAACCATCGAGTGGTTTGGGATTTGATGTTTTAGTATCATCCACGCTTTGCTATAGTCAATGAAAGGCTTCCATGTAAACATTTCATATGCACCGATGTAAGACTTTTAATAGCTTTCAGTTTTAGTACAGATCATCAAAGTTTTGTCGATGATATGCTACGTATTGTCGTATTGTCCCGTGCAATTCCATAACAGTACAACATTAAATATAGTACTTGATCTACCAATAGTAGAAGACGTAAAGAATTTTGGGTGTAAAGTTTATGCTCATAAGAATTGTAACAAGCTCGAAGACATACAGAGACTATAGATCAGCACTGCAACTATTTGAAGTTAGTAGTATGCAGTTTACAACAGTTAGCCTAATTATTTATTTCAAATGTCATGCATCAAACACACACACACACACAAACTCTCTCTCTCTCTCTCTCTCTCTCTCTCTCTCTCTCTCTCTCTCTCTCTCTCTCTCTCTCTCTCTCTCTCTCTCTCTCTCTCTCTCTCTCTCTACACTAGTTCAGGTAGTACATTTTTACCACTGCATAGGTAAACCGTTTAGACCAGTGCAAACTGTGGGCTTCCAAGCCCAGGATTGAGACTCTTGATCTTAAGTAGGCATAATCCAGTTTTACAATTAACCTTTCACCAGTGTCAGATCAGTAGGCAAGGTCACCTCTGCAGTTCTCACTACTGTCTGCACAGTGCACCGCATGTTAAGATGTCAAATTAGCTTTGTCTTTAATTTATCTGACTGTCAGTAGCATATTAGTTCCAAACAAATGCTGCTTTTTCTAATGATGTAAATCAACATAAGCAACATTTAGAAAAACAAAACAAATGTAGAACGAAAGATCATAAACTTGGCATACGTCATCTGTTGTATGTTTGCTTGAAATGGGTAAACCTTAGTATTAAATAAACGTTAAGTTTTTATAAAGATACAGTTTGGAATCTCAATGGGACAACCTGTAATAAAGGACACCAAGTAACAAAAAGTCACAAGTGCATTGGTTTCATCACATAACTTCTATAATTTGCGTGTATAGTGCTACCAATTTCTTCTACACAGTTTGGTATAGCTATATATTCTTGGGTTTATCCTAACATGCATTGTCTCCACTAACAGTAAAAAAAGATAATCGACTTCAAGTATCAAAGTTATGACACAGATAGTTGCACGTCAGAACTTGTATTAGCACAAACGGTCTCCTGCTTTTAAAATATCTCTATCAAATGTTTATATAGAGGATTCAAGAACAGACCATTAAAAACACAATTTAAACATCCTGAATAAGCACATGAGAAAGACAGGACATTGCTGTTACAACTCTTGTCTGTCCTTCAAGCTTTCCTGTGACTTTGACCTTTGGAATGTGTCAGAGTAAAAGGGGGAGGGGTGGTAGTGTGGTGTGCAGAAATTTGTAGATACAGTATGTTAGTATGTGGGGATGGGTTAAGTGAGTGCTCTAGTGCTATTGAGAAATAATTTAACCCTTTGTACTTCACTTTGCACTGTGACAGAAATTGAACAAACTTGAACTTTTCATTGTTATTGAAACACCTTTCACTATTGGTCTTCATTTTCAGGTTTCCTGATAAACATTTCTACCCAGAAGTTACTGACCCAAGTGCAGAGGGAAGTTACTGTCGCAACAGAAACAGGACTACAGTACTGCAGTGAAGCACCAAGTAATTTTGACCATTTCTGACTTTTCATTTTGTACAGTGCCTTATTTTTATAAGACTAACTTTTTATCAAGTGATGATTAAGTATGTGAAACCGCTAAATACCCCATTTTGAGTGCCCTAATTCTGACTAAACGGCCGGGTATGTTAAAGTTGCACCATGTGTCACATTCACCTCCCATAATACAGTAAGTAGGCCCAATGAATGCTTAAGAAAAGGACCTCCCACCTTTCAGCCTCAAATCCACATCATGCTGCTGCACGCTTATAGTTAGCTTGTTTGATATGGTTTGAGTAAGTTATTCGTGTCATTCTGTGCGGTATGCTATAGAAACGTGGGAATAGAGAGTGTCAAACATCATACCAGGTATGTTGAACAGGTTGGCTAAGGAGAAGTCAGGCACAGACGTGTGACTAGCCTGCAATGCTAACTTCATACTGGCGACCAAACTGCTGTCTGAAGGCTAGCTAGATGTGCTAGCTAGTTAGCAGTAGCCTTGCTAGCCTAACTAAGCATTATACCTATTATAGTCGAGCTTGCACATCGGCAATTATAAAAAGCTAACTTTATAATCAAACTTAGACGTCCTCGTTTAACGTGACAGGTAACCATGTCCAGTGATTTGTTTAATAACGTTAGCTTCTGCTAGCAAGGTTAGTGTGTATTGTACACATTACATGGTTAATCTGGCATTTGATTTGTTGAGGTGGCATGACATGGTTCGTCTCAAGGCAAGCGCAATGGACCGTTTTACGTTCAATTCAGTCAGTGAAACCTCTGACCTAGGCTACACTAAATACGCAAGACTTTATTAGTGATGTTGGCGTGTCATTTGTTGTACTAAATTAACAATCTTATAACCAGTAAGTATGCATTACCAATAGAGTTGACTGACGCTGGCATATTTAAAATCTCAAAAGTAGCATTTATTAATGTCTTTCGTTTTCTTCCGGGAGGCAGTCGTGGTTATCACCATCTCAATGTCGA
Organism: Galaxias olidus; assembly: GCA_026901105.3. Classification (NCBI taxonomy): domain Eukaryota; kingdom Metazoa; phylum Chordata; class Actinopteri; order Galaxiiformes; family Galaxiidae; genus Galaxias; species Galaxias olidus. Next base: position 85,725 of record JAPMUY010009590.1, read on the forward strand.
ACAAGAGAGTGAGTTTAGCCTGCATGTAAGAGATTCACATCAGATCCTTACGGCCTCATATAATGATTCGTGCAAGTGCCACCACCCTTGCATAGCCTGTGTCTTATTCCACAAAATGTAAACGGCATGAATACCAGTAGTGGAAGTTGAGGCCAGGTAGTTGACATAGTAAAGGGGGTGGAGCTGTAGTAATGTTGAAAATGAGTTATTACGTAAAGGCGTAGAGATTACAGATTGGACTGGAGTGTAGTCCTACAATGAAGCAAGCATAGGGTCACCAGGCCAAGTGTAGTGTATTGGTTAATGCTTACATTGCAACACCTAATAGTGTGATTCTATGGAGAGGATTCAAGCATGGGGATGCAAGAGTTCACTGAGGCAGTGAAGCCTCTAGCTCTCCCTTTTTACACAATTTTTGGCTTGCACAATATGTATTGAAGCATTGTAATCTAAAATGTCTTAAACAAAAATTGTGCTACAGTCACTTTCTGCCGTGTGTAAATTTCTTCTACTAGTAAACCACTCGCTTTTTAGTTTCCAAATGTCCTCTCTCCACCTACTTTGGGAAAGTCTTACAATTATTGAACACAAAAAGAGCTGAGCTTCAGTGGATACTGTATTTGATGTTATGATGATGGATATGTGTTTTGGTGTGTTGGGCTATATCCTACTACTGGTATTCCTTATTGGGTTTTAATTAAAGGATTGGTGACCCTCTGCTCTGGATTAATGACCCTAATCTGGAGAGAGCAGAGTAGGTTGGAGCTGGGATTATTGTCTCTCTCAATAGCTTCTTAACAGTCACCCAGCACAAGCAGTTTAAATACAGACACTTAAAATCTGTATTTCAACCCTGTCTCATCCTGTTACAATATATTGGTTTGAATTATATTCTCAAACTATTTTAGCACTCTGGTTTTGCACACATCTGCGTACCTTTGTTCTGTCCATTTACGCTCCATTTAACTTTACTTGAGAACAAGAAAGGGTGTCCTGCAGAACTAGATATGTGTAATGATTCAAAATTCAAAATGTCATTGTTTGATTTACCAACAAAGGCTCAGAATCGGGTATGTCTTTGCTTTTCACTAAATAATATGACCTTCTCTTTCCTCCCTCTAGAGGGATCATGTCTTCCAGGGAGCGTCGCACAGACCTCTATATTAAGGCCGAACCCAGCAGCCCAGAAGGTGGCGGAGGGGGTCGGATCAGTCCCGGTGGTGCTTCCTCTGACTCTTCCCAAAGTGGTGGCGGTGGGACTCGAGGAGATGGGAGCGGGCGCTACTCTCCACCCTTGTATACCCCTGCACTGCGCTGCCACTTTAAAGAGGAGGGTGGCGATGGAGCAGAAGAGGGTTCGGCTGGTAGCGGTGGGCGTTGCAAGTATGCACTGAGTACACTACCCAAGAGGCTGTGCCTTGTGTGTGGGGATGTGGCCTCCGGCTATCACTACGGCGTAGCTTCTTGCGAGGCCTGCAAGGCTTTCTTTAAGAGAACAATTCAAGGTAAGAATGAAGGTGGATGACGTTGGATGTTAATTTGCCTGGAGTAGGTTTCCAGTGCGTGTTTGCTTATATAATAGCTACAACTGGTGTGTTTGCTTATACAATAAGTACAATTATTATCTTCGTAGGAACTGGACAACCTATTTTTTTTCTGTCTTTTAACATTTCCTGTAATTCTCTCATAGGTAACATTGAATATAGCTGTCCAGCATCAAATGAGTGTGAAATCACAAAGAGGCGCAGAAAGGCTTGCCAGGCATGCCGCTTTACTAAGTGCCTTAAAGTGGGCATGCTCAAAGAGGGTGAGTGAACAGCAATATATTTGACAATCCCAAAACAATATACCATGAAATGTAAAGTTCTAAAGACGATAACTTTGCCAATATCCATGCTCTTTTTCATTGTGGTCTGTCATGTAGGAGTTCGCTTGGATAGAGTCAGGGGAGGGAGGCAAAAGTATAAAAGACGTCCGGAAGTAGAGAACGCAACATACCAGAGTGCTCCGATACCTCTCAGAAAGGAGGGTGAGAAAGGTATAGTAAAGCAGTGTAGCGCTACGTATAGTGACAAAGCAGTTACCATTCTGTTAAATTATTTCACGTTATGAAATAAGATATTTTTTCTCAAAGCTCCATTATAACAAACTCTTCACGTATACACATATGATGCACAGGCTCGTCGAACATCATCGTGTCTCACCTTCTGGTGGCAGAGCCCGAGAAGCTATTTGCCATGCCTGACCCCCTGCAACCAGACACAGCGCAGCGCACACTTACGACCCTCTGTGACCTTGCTGATCGGGAGCTGGTTGTCATCATTGGCTGGGCCAAACACATCCCTGGTGAGAAGGGGCGGTGTACAGGGGAGGAAAAGGAAGTGGTGCGGGGAGTGATATAGGCCTCTAGTATGGCAGTGATGGAATCGATCCCCCCTTATCAGTGCATTCTTCTCATATGAAACTGCTCTCCCGCTGACCTTATTGTCATCCTGCAGGTTTCTTGTCGCTTTCCCTTGCTGACCAGATGTCGGTGCTACAGTCGGTGTGGCTGGAGGTGCTCGTGCTTGGCGTTGCGTTCCGGTCGCTGGGCTGCGAGGACGAGGTGGTGTTTGCCGAGGACTTTGTGCTCGATGAAGAGATGTCCCGTGTCGCTGGACTGACTGAACTTAACGCAGCCATTAGTCAGCTGGCTCGGCGTTTTCGCTCCCTCAACCTGGACCGTGAGGAGTTTGTAATGCTCAAAGCCATTGCACTTACCAACTCGGGTACATTTAAAGTTTGTTACTAGTTTCATAGCATAAGTATCATCACACACATTAAATATAAATATAGCATTGTATATTTATATTGTGAGTACATATAATTGGAGAAGGCAGGGTTCCTCTATTTCAAAGATTAATCCAGTTCCATTCAGTTTAGCAGATTTTAATAAAGAAATATAATCACAGACATGTGAACAGGCTGATGTGTGTGTAATACTGTCTCTGTAGATTTTTTTACGAGATTTAACAACCCTAAGGGCCCCTTTTACAGATTACAGTAAACAACAAATCCACCCACCTGCTTCCGCAACAGGGCCACTATTTGTTTTGCAAATATGACAATGGCCGTTTCTCTGGACCAGTGTGTTCTCTTCCATAATCACCTAGCCCGTCAGTAACATAGTTTGGTACAACTCTCTGTACCCGAGACAAAAGAGAACACACACTGACAGCTAGTCTTAACATACTCCCTTTTCTCTTCTATCAGACTCGGTGTACATCGAGGACATGGACGCAGTTCAGAAGCTACGGGACCTCCTCCATCAAGCCCTGTTGGAGATGGAGTGTCAGCGGCATCCAGAAGACCCCCAGCGGGCCGGCCGCCTGCTCCTCACCCTACCACTTCTCCGGCAGACGGCGGGCCGGGCCCTCACCACGTTCTATAGCATCAAGACCCGTGGTGGTGTGCCCATGCACAAACTCTTTCTAGAAATGCTAGAGGCCATGATGGATTCTCCTTAAAGTCAGGAGGACCAGAGAGATGACCGGGGGGGTTGGTTAAGTGTGGACGGAGTCTGTGAGAGTGAATGAGTGTTCGGAAAGGAACGGTTTTTAATAGATGTGAGGAGTTGTCTCGTGTTATTTCTAAAGCCTCTTTGATGAGGTTCGTAAATGTGTGTGATTTGAGAAATTTCTTATATTCAGAACCATTTGTGGAATCTTGAGGTTACGCGAATGCCAAACTTCAATGGGAGATTCAGATAAATCGAAATGTGTATTTCATTGAATTGGGATGTTGTACCACTGTGAGATGTCCACTGTCCCCTAGGTGTAATTTGATGCAGTGATGATATGCAGCTGAAACAACTACTGAACTATTAAGAGTGAGGTGTTACAATGTTGTGTAGCCCTGTTGCTTTTAAAAATTTAGCAAACGATGCAATACTCTACTGCTTACAAAAGCTATATTGTCATACTACTTTAATGGCCATTGATACAATGGAAATGTCTGCAGTATATAACATTAGCATCACCTATCATATTCTTTCTAATTTAGCTTAGTCGGCTTCAACAGGTACATTTTGAAAGAGTTACTGGCAATATGTTAAAAGCAATACAAAACGAGTACAGTTAATCTATCACTTAAATTGTGGTTAAAACAACAAGAGGATACGTGTCTGTATAGATTGATGGTTGTGGAAAAATGCTTTATAAAAGGCTGTGCAATTGATTTATATCATGAAAAGGGAGTGTCAAGATAGTCAACTCAAAATGAGTCTATAGACTGTATGTAGATCCTTTAGTCACACAAAAAACAAACGTCTGTGTCTTTTTGTGTGAGAGTGCTGGAGTGTGTGTATGCGCTACGGTATTGCAGCGTGGTTTCCACATGAAACCAATAAGGGTGCATCAAGATCAGGGAAAAAAAGCAACTCTTTGGAATTTTAGTCAACCTGGCTGCCACGGAGAAATTGAAGGAGATGGACACAATGTGAAACACATGAATTGCCTCCTGACAACGATTGGGTTGTGTATTTGGTCTTTGTCCGCCAGACCTCACTGACAACTCTGACTTGACTAAAGCACTGACTGTGCTTTTTAAAAACATTGCCATTATTAGCGAACTCTTGATTTGGGCCTATGATGTGGAGTACAAACTAATGTTTTTTTCCATTAGAATTTGCTGCAGTTCTTGCAGTAATGGAAAGACTGATAAAAGATCTCTGTTCTCACCTTGGGTCCTTGTACTGTGCTCCGTTATTAAATGCAAGCTGTTGGTGCCTAAAATTGGCGTAGTGCAACATAAAATGCAACATGTTCATAGGGGAAACTACAACCATGATTGAGTGAGACCATCTTTTTAACCCTTGTTTTAGTTTGTTAATTAGCATTTTAGGCAGGCAGGGTTGGTTAACTTTTATTTGATCCTAGATTAAGATCTCTTGAAACAACTATCTAAAGCCAGCTAATGTGACAAACGTTCCCTTACATATTGACAAAGATGCAGATATATATCTGCCAATTATGATTTGAAAAACTTTATAAACCATTTTGGTATTAAATAATGCAATGCATTGAGAAAGTTGAAAATGCTTTGTTTTTTAAATACAATTTTTGAAAGGTGTTTGGTGTTATCTGTCAGATTTTTATTGTGAGGAGTCTTTTACACCAAGTCTCTTCTCAATATTCCTGCTTACCAAGGACAGGAATTATTGCTTGATGAGGCTACATAATGTAAGGCTGCTACTAGTGCACATTTTTCTGTTTTAACCTACACCATTTTTGTTTTAGTTTTTTCATCATACCTACCATCCCAGTTAAATTGGTACATAATTTAACTGCTTTTTCTTTCTTGCAGCTTCACTGTTTTGTTAATTGTTCACTGATTTTTTGAAAACGTATTTAAATCTTTTGAAAATATGTGCACAAACATGGATGCTTGGGTCCAGTTGAAAGTTGTAAAAAGTCAATGTTCGTTTCTACAGTCTAACAACTGATGTAATTACATGAGGATAAGTTTCATTAGAGTAATACCACTTTGTCATGTATAGGTACTATGGGGTGTGGGGGGGTCACTGTTTAGAATATTTAAAATAATTTGTAGTTGTTAGTTTGAATGTACTTTGATGTAATTGAGCAATACAAGAAATTACCAAAACTGTTTCACATTTCCTTGTAAAGATACACAGTGTAAATTTAATATCATCAATAATAACAAATATACATAATAGCAGTATATCGCTTATAATATTAAGACGTTTAAATCAATATTTGTATTTAAAAAAAATACTGTATTTAAATTATTAAATTCTATTTTTTACTCAATTTACTGTTGTTTGTGGACACTTGCTTTATTTTATGTAAGTTATGTCTCATGGCTTTGAATGTCTTATTAGCCAGATATTTTTGGTCAAGCTGGAACAAATGTGTCAGTGTCTAAGTATGTCCGACTTGAATCACTGTGAAGGAAAGTCAAAACACTACACAGCAGGAAACTAGAGATTTTGTAGGTGTTTTGTGTTCGTAATAAATTAACACACATCCTCGTATCATTGGTCTTGTATAATTTCTGTCAATTTGTTTGTATGTCCTAACTGTTTCCACACTGCTATTTCACATCCTGGCCACTGAAAAAGTATGAAACCCACGCAAAGGGGTGAATAAGTCACCAATTGGTCATTTTACTTATTTTGACAGTTTGATGAATGCATCCCTTGCCCTTCATGTCTTCCAGGTTGAGAGAAGATGAATAGAACATACTGGGTAAATTGTAATGTTATCTGGATCCAGCTTGTAGTTTTTCTTAGCAAGTGGTCTGTAGGTACCATCTATTAGGTTGTGAGACGAGGTTCCACTTTTCTAATGCCCACAATCGGCATGAGGTAACGCTTAATTTAATTTCCACATCTTTTGTTACATTATCAAACTTTCTAAACAGCATTGATTATCACTTGAACTTTGACATCAAATCAACAGTACTGTGCTGAAACAGCAATTGTTTGGGATAGATTTTATTGAAGATATATTTGTTGTAGTAATACACCCAAGACTATCTTGCATCTTGATTTAATTCAGGTCTCAAAACCCTTCACTACAAACTAACCACTCTGGCTAAGATTGATAGCTTGGCAGCTTTTAACTAGGCTGTAAATACTTCCATATTCACTCATCATGCATGCACTTGGCAGGTCATCCCTTTAAAAGGATATTTCACCTAAACCTTTCACACTGTCACTGAAGTCTGTAGGCACGCTGAGGAGAGAGCAGACCTGTCTAAACTTGGCACGGACTTTCTCCATGTCCTCTTGCAACTTTTCATACTGGGGGTCCTCATGAGGAAACCTTTGGATTTGTCCAATAAGAGACTCAAGTGCCTTCACTCGCTTCTTTGCTTTGACATCTGTACTGCTTTCAAGAATGCATTTCCAGGTTATGGCAAACCCATGGTAGAAAGAAACCTCAGTGGACAATTTGGCTCCGTGCTTTGCCCCATGCCTCTGTCCCTCCATCATTCCATGTCGGGTTCCCTCTTTGAAACCCTCGCAGTATCCCTCCCCATGGAATCTGTCGTCTGCTAAAAGAATGCAGTCAAATAAATCTTCAGATATTCGAGCCATCTTATTCGATCAAGTCACTTCAGCTAGATTGGAAACGGAAACGGAATTCTGATGACAGTTTGTATTTTAGCCAACGGGGTGTGCAATATCAAAATAAAAGTTGAAACTGTGAAAGTCTATTTGAAAGGAAGTGATGAAAGCGCTTTCCAAGCTACAAAAAATAAGGTGCCACAGCAATTGCTCCCTATTGCAAATATTGACATATACATAGTTCCGCTTGAAAATAAATAAATTCTAGCCTAAATTCGCACAATTCTAAGTTTATTTAGAATTTTGGTAAATCCCAACACAACAGGTGATACTGAATCCAGGGGCATTTAACAAGCACAACTGTAATATTTGTTAATTATTGTGAAACCATTCCCGAACGCTACCGTATTTTGGATCTAAAAATAAAAATATCTAGTAATAATGCCTCATGATGCATTTATCATTGGTATTTCATAAATAACACGTTATTGTCGCGAACAATGTATAATGTATGGAGCAATTAATTAACATACTCAATTAACTAACATTACATTTAAGAATACATGTGAAACTGTTGATGAAGCTTTAGAAGGTCTATTTTCGGATCTTAAATCCCAACCGGATGCTCAGACCGGCCTGTAAGGCATGTGTGCGCGTTGAAGTTGCTGTTTCGAGTATAAAAACAGGATCCATTTACGTTAGGCATGATTTCCACCACTGCGATTCGGACAGGGGCTCGTGTTTTCCAGTGCATAAGACCGGTGCACACCTCGCTTGCATCAAACATGCCAATCAAGGTAAGAAGTACACATTTAACACGTCTGAAAGTAAATACAAAGTATCCTTGACCTTGACTAGTACAAACAATTGAATTAGAAATATAAATGTCATCACGTTCAGGCTACCCAATTTGCCGTCTGTACGCCTTCTTATGAAAATGAAATTACGCCGTCAGTTCGGTAGGCCTTTGGGACTATCATCGTTTTGGGTTGTCAGCTTTCTGCACTTCAAGTCTGCAACCCGTCCACTCTAAATCTAGCTGGAGCAGATTTAGTCTTGTCTGATTTAATTACCCAAAATATTGAACCAATTCGAATGTAACCTCGACGTTCAATGTTTTAGCTTTTGTGGTACGATCCCGTGGAAGGATCTCACCAGCAAGCAGGCAAAGCCGTGGGGGATATTTTACATTGACTTACTATTGTAGCTCAACGAGTTAACTTAACTACTACTTAACTTTGAGGGTTAGTGTTGTTAAAATTATTAAATTTTTCCAATATGGATGGGCAATCATTAACAAACTTCAGTGTTTTGTGTAAAGCAAGCCTAGAACATTTGTTTCTTACAATTTATCTTATTGATTTCCATTCATGTTTAATATGGGTGTGTTTATTAATTAGGTTGGTGAAGCTCTCCCAGTTGTGGAGGTTCACGAGGGGGAGCCTGGGAATAAGGTGTCCATGGATCAGCTCTTCAAGGGAAAAAAGGGAGTTCTCTTTGCTGTTCCAGGAGCTTTCACCCCAGGTTGTTCCAAGGTAGCTCCATCCTATTGTCTTACTATATTAGTGAATGTACTTGATATTTACTATTCAGGAAAACAAATCTCTTTTTGTTTCACTCATTTTCTTGTTTGAAGACACATCTTCCAGGTTTTGTGCAGCAAGCGGGGGAACTGCGGGCTAAGGGTGTGCAGGAGGTGGCCTGCATCTCTATCAATGATGCATTTGTCATGGCTGCCTGGGGTAAAGAACATGGTGCTAATGGCAAGGTAAGCGATCTAGTTTGGTCCTGGATGCACATTGTCACATTTCTGTTTGTCTGTAAAGCACCACCTGCCAACAACTTAAGAATCTGATGAGGAGGCATAGGGATCTTTTTGTAAAATTTTAAAGAAACTCCTCTTATTACTCAGAATGCAATTTTGCTCTAAGCATAGAAGATAACTAGGATCTCTCTAAAAACAATATTTTAAATGAAAGCACGGGTGCATATCAACCATGTTTGGTAAAGGCCAATCATCAATAGAAGAACAGATAATTGTGATTTCTAAAGGACTGTTAATCCAACTCTATTTCCCGGAGTTGTTTATATGTTTGTCCAGTCACAAATGTTTAACAAATCATCTCTGGAGACGACACAAAAGGTTTAAGATTTTTTAATTCATCGGACGGGAATCAAAATGTATTCCATACTTAGTCTTTGATCAAAACTAGATTACTGATGATACCGGTTTCATGCAAAGTTTCTCACTAAGGTTGAGGAATCCCACCAAAATCTTAATCCCAATCTTAATCTACTCCAATTTTTCCAGGTTCGAATGCTGGCTGATCCCACCGGAGCATTCACCAAGGTAAAACAAGATTATGATTTATTCATGTGGTATTATAAATATGTCTGTAGATAGGCCTAAGTCTTTGTTTTTACTTCCTAGGCAGTGGACCTGTTATTAGACAACGATACAATTGTTCAGGTTCTTGGAAACAAGCGGTCCCAGAGGTAAGAATAAGTGGTCTCTAGTACAACACTTAAAGGTACTACTTTGATTTTAAAAAAGCAAGATTAATTCAATCTCTAATTTAGTTGTATATCCTGTATTTTAGATATGCAATGGTGGTTGAGGATGGAGTTGTGAAGAAGATAAACGTGGAACCTGATGGCACAGGTCTCACCTGCAGCCTGGCATCCAACATGCTTTCTGAGCTGGTGTGAAATGTAAAAGATGCTTCCTAAAACTATAGCACTTAACCCTCCCCTTTTTCCTACTGTGCACACTCAACTAAGAAAAAAAAAAAGTGACAGAGGAACAGTGTGGTTAGATATTACGGTCTGTAAGGGCAAGTTGTTAGCTTGTCCTGGAGTCATGACTGTAGCAAAATAATGGATAATAGGTCAAATAAAGGAGTTGGAATTTAATGCGCACAATGAGTACTCCTTTAAATCATTGCACAGCTTTTAGTGTCCTGTCTACTGCTGTCAATAAAAACAATAACCATTACCTTTTGTTTTGTATTCAAAAGTTAATTAAATCATTACTTAGTTAAAAGAACACATGACTACTTCCCTATCCTGAACTACTTGGTGACAACCCTTGAATACCCTCAATAAGACTAGGCATGACATACTCTGGTGGCTGGCTGCATAATACTGTGACAATGCTGCATTGGGGCCGGTGCACTAAAACTTGGGTTTGGGTGATCACCACAGATTTTGTTAGTGCAAACTAAGAAGCACACTGGTTTTAACTTCCATAATTCCTGAAAGAGCTTCACTGTGATCAACACTTTTTTTCTTCATGCTTGCGAACAGGGCACTGCTGCAAAAGAGACAGTCTACTCCGTATTACAGTAATAACACTGGAGGAATTTAATCAACAATGGCTAGAATTCAGTTTTTATTACAATTATTCAGGAAGTGCCTAGCTAGCCTTCATTACTTTTACTCATTATACAAATAACATCAGATCATAGTTCTTGTCCTGTACATGGTGAAAATGTGTCATAAAAAGAAAGGCAAACAAAACTTAAAACAGTTGATAGCAATCAGATTTACTTTATGAAAGCAACATCTGGAATATTTCCTTGGGCCTGCAGAAAATAAGAAAGTTGATTAATATTTCAATTCTGCCATGTGGGCCTTTTTAGCAAAAAGAACTAAGGCACAAAAAGTACTTTGCATATGTACAAACCTTTAAGTCTGTAAATATCTGTCCAGCTCGATTGAAATCCCACTCATTGTCTTGTAAGCACCTGTGACGATACACAAGATCATTAAGTTTTAATGAACAAAACCCATATTGCAATGTGCAAGCTAATTGAAACCCACCAGTGTTCCATTAAAATTGAAAGAAATGGTTCGAAAGGCTGTTTTAAACAATGAAACAATGCAGGTATAAAAAACTAAACAAATTTGCTAAACATCTTAAATAGAGGCATGTACAGGTTTGTGTGCCTGGTCAGAAATAACCAACGCATTAATAATCTGGGAAAATGTATTTGCTCTATAGAATAAACAATGGATTGCATTATGTTTTCATGATACAGTTCTTTTAGTGAGTAACATACTTCTGGGACCATTCCAGGTTCATGCCAGACTTGAGGGAAAAGGCAGAGAGCATTTCCTGCTGAGGGGCGGAGAGAGTTGGAACAGGACTGCTGGATGGGGTTGGGGCAGGTGCCACAAAGGCACGGCGGATCTCCTCAGTAGAAGCATTGCGTACATACAGCTCATCATTCACTATGCAAAGACTGACAGACAAAAATAGACAAGCAAAAACCATTAAAAAACATCACAGACCATGTCAACGCCTGCTCACCCAAATTGATTTGAACAAAATACCACCCCAAAATAAAGTGAGTCAGCCATATCAGGTGCTTCTCTTACCTGGAACCTGTGCCTGGAACTGTGATAAAGACTCGAGAGAAAGCTCTGACAGAGTCCCTGGATTTGCCCTCAACTAGATGAGAGGATGCAACCGTTTGTTTGCGTGAGCCACTACCGTAACCATCAAAACGCAAATACATTACACCAGTTAATTTTTTACATAGAACGGTTATTACATACCTTCTTTAAAGATTCCACTGACTGTAAACGCCAGCAACGTATTCTGTGGAAACCAGTGAAATTGATAATTAAAAGACATGCTGTAAGATAAACAAAAACTTAAATTTAATGCACAAGGTACATTACCTGGTTACCGATAAAATATACTTACAGTCATGGTGTTGAGATCTACATTCAAAGATGCAGTGTCGTGTAGCGTTTTGGGTAACTCATTCAAGAACGCTACCACATTCAGGCGAGTGTGCTTCAGTAAACGGAAACGTGAGGCTGGAGAAAGAGAGAGTCGAAACCTAAATGGCTAGTTCCCTTCTCCTCATACATGACCTTTTCCATTTTAGATACAGATGAGAAACTTACTGGGATCTTTGATCTTTTTCAGGTTGCGACCATCCTTCTGATAATCTCCAAGACTGCATCTACAAAAGAGGACAAAAAACATGCCTTTGATAAAAAGATACTATAATATTTGTATATTATACTGTTGCTGTATAATACTGTATTACGTGGTAAGACAGCGTTGTATTTGTTTTGACAAATGTATATAGAAAAACAGAAACAATAGTTCACAGAGATCAGTTTTTTTTGCCAAGTTTGCAGCAGTTGTGAAAATTATTTTTTAATTATTTGATGAAACAGATGCATACATATTCTGCAACCAGTGCAAATACTGCTGTTTGTACTGCAACTGGAAGATTGGTAAACTAATACCTGGAAGGATTTTGCAAGGAGAATGGTATGCTCAGGGAAAAGGCCGCTCCATCATGGTAGGCATTCAGAAGAGGCTGTCTGTCACCGGAGTCATAGACACTGTAGTACCTGAAATGGGAACATTTTGGATTTATTATTAAATACACAACTAATGTATATGTTATCCAAATTTGTCTGACTTACAGTACACAAGTGTTTAGAATTACACTCGTCACCTTACAGTGGATGCACAGTACGCACAAAACAGATGGCCTTTTTTTTGTGATGTTGCACTAGTTCACCACCTTGTGGTGACTTAATACATGACACCAATATTTCCGTTGGGTCTAATAACAGGCATTATGAAGACGTTTAATAAACACAATGGTTACACTTAAAATAAAAAATCAACAGACTGCAGAAGGTTCCTAAATTGCAAACTGTCAATTTCCAATCTAATTCAGTTCCACATGCTAAATATGTGGCCTTTAGAAATGCCACCATGTTACTTATAGGGCTCATCACAAAAACATGCAGGGAACAAAAACTCACTGTTGAAGGAAGTTGAAAATAGGAGCCTTGATTTCTTCAGAGCACAAGTAGCCCGGCTACAGAAAAGAAAAAACATTTACTTGCATGACATGACAATTGCAAAGTACCTAATCTGAGACATAGTTCTGCAGTAGAGGTTAATAAGTCTTTAACCATGTTTGTATTACCTTGCAAGGTGGAAGGGCCACTGGGGTATCCTCCAAATCGAATCCTATTGGCGCAGGAAGATCATGGCCATCCTAGTAAGAAAAGAAAACAATTGTTTCTGAATGTGCGGGAGAGCAGATGTAGCATTTAAAAAAAGAGAAGAACGTGGTCTTTGGAAGCTTTAGGACTGCTTACCAGTTTGAGAAGTCGAGGAAACCTCAGGCGGACAGCACTGTTTCCCATTCATACAGACAGAAGGGAATAATATAGTTAGTCATGACAGAACTTAAAACCACAGGACTGAAATAGAACCAGAGAGAGAGAGAGAGAGAGAGAGAGAGAGAGAGAGAGAGAGAGAGAGAGAGCTGATTGTGTGTAGTACTGTGCATCAAATCTGTTTTAATATTGCTGATAGTTCACAATTCCATTGACAAGAATGGGTTTGTTCTAACCTGATCATCACAGCCCCACAAAAAACCTATTACAGACGAGCCTGAGAATAAAAACTGGAAATTACATTCAAAAGTGATGAGTCCCAATTCACCCCCACCCCACTTCCCTGCCTCCAGCATGGTACTCACCCCTCAGAGATACTCACCTGTCCACCTAACCCGCCGAAACACACTGACACAGGGTAGTCTTGCAGGGTGTTGTATGGGTAGGGTGAGATGTGAGGGGGTAAAGGCTGCTCTCACGCAACCCAGAAAAAAAGCAATGCCTTTTATATGCATAGTGGTGCGGATTGGGCTGACCATTGTCCAGTGGAATTAGTATAGTAAAACTATCCACTCAAGCTTTTTTTATGTTGTATTTTTACTATTGTATAGGTTAGTTACCTTATTAAAAAAAAATTTAAATTAAAAAAAAAAGTTTGAGTCACCCACTTGCGGCCATACGAGAGTACAAAGTATGCCAAGAAGCTTGGATAATAGATACATTTCTTCATAAAAAGGTGCATTAGCCTGCTTTAAATTGAGAGCATCATGCAAACAGAAGTTTAGCAGCAAATACAATGAAACGGTGAGAGTAAAGAAAGGAAGGTGTGTACCTCAGTGAAGGGAAGCCTTGAACCCCTCTTACAGTGCACCACATTGGACATTGCAACTACAGTGAGCGGAATCTTTTATTTTACATGTGATATTTAACACAATATATATCATAGAAATACAATTATATCACTTGATTAGATCCCATGTTTTAATCAGATCATTGGCAGATCTGATCTGAGATCCAACATGAAAAGTATTTTTTTGTATTACTGTTTACAAGGATTCCTCTTCACAGGACCAAATCAGTGACCATCTTAAGATTTAGTAAAGGACTGCATTGCCATAGAATCATAATTCATGGGGCTTACTTGAGACTGACCGGACTCATCGGTATTTTGCTCTGTCTGTTACACCGAGGGAGGGGCCAGTCCCTCAAGTTGCAAAAAAGAGCACTTCGGTAAATGCAATGTATTTGGGAGAACACCCTACAAAAGCTGGTTTTCTCTCTCCATTTACTCTGCTTGGTTCTCCTGTGAAGAACAGCCTTCTCGCTCCCCAACCCCAGGCCTGTTGATAAAATCTGCAGTATCTTCTTCCATTTCACCATCTTCTTCGTGTTCTTACAACACACGTTGTTATCACGATGTCGCCAAAGAGTGACTGTGCCTGCCTTAGGTTGCCCCTTGGTTTAACAGTGGGGTCTTACCCGTCTTTGGCTAACCAGCCTTCAACAATGGCGACATTTCAAGGCCCGCCTAAGCGAACATGGGTGGAGGGGAGGAGGTACTAGCAGGACCATTATCAGCTTTTTCCACAAAATGGATCAATTTCCCCACAATACATGTACTCTTCAAAATGATTCCCAAAATATAGGGTCTCTGACAGTTAAACACAAGCACACTACTGCAGTCCGTTTTTTACCTTTTTCTAATTGCCATTAAATTATTGAATATGATTTTAAATTAAATGGGTCCAATGGTGGTGTCTGCAAGGTGTTCAAAGCTATCATCACTGAAGAAATTAGATGCTAAGAGAAGGTCAGGATAGAAAGTTTATAGAAAAAAGAAAAAAAAAAGATTGAAAAAAAGTTTCAAATTTCAACTCAAAGTAAAAAGTGATGGTGCCATAACTTATGTGGTGAAATTACTGTAACTCATAAAAATATTTTAAGATTGTATTATTAAATCAAATCAAAAGAGAGGATGTGTATGTATGTGTCCTCAATATTATCAATTCCTTTTTGAATGAGTTAATTACAAATTATTTTATTAACAATAGCAGCATTTAAAAGTATTCTAACTATGGATAATGTGAACTTTGCCATCAGCAATCCAGACAAATTATCCGCCATTGAAACAGGAGTTTGTGGGGGTGGTCTGGGATCCTTTTAACAGCGTGCAGGATACATTATGACCACAGCAATCAACCTTCCTTCTAGTCACCGTCATCCTTGCCTAGCATGATGTTCCACTTGTGTTCTTCGAATACATTGAATTGTCCTTATAACTCCTAACTCCCAAAGACTGGTCAAAGAGAGAGCCAATTCATTCCCCCCTCCTCCCTCTGTACCTTACTACATACAGATGGCAATTTACCAACCCACCTGCTCTGAGCATAGACTGACCTGATGTAAGCAGCTTGGTCTTTGAAATGGTCACACAAGGGGTTCTTGTCCAAACACAGCTCCACCAGCTTCAAGCCTTTCAGTCTGTCCAACTCACGCTCTCCTTTCAACTAGAAAGACATTCCAAAAATACAGTGAGCACAAACAAACAAATAAATAGAACGATACATGGTCTATGCAGGGCTTCACAGTGCTGGTCTCCAGAAAATCTGAAAGAATGCCCATATACTCCTTGCAGTTCTGAGTGAAAAATAAGGGTAATGAATATTTGATTATCTGAGAAATGTATTAATCTTGAACATGCTTTGAGAGTTTAACAAGATATGTGATGTGCTGTCATGTCAGTGCCCATACCTCATTGTGAGAAAGGTTAAGTGTTTTCAGGTTGGGAACTTTTTTGACCAGCTCCGCAAGATCGTCCAGCTTATACAACTTGTTGTTACTAAGATTCAGACACAGCAGCTGTTGGTATAAGCGTATGGAGCCATCAGTAAAATAAGAAAACATATTGTAAAAACCTTTTCTCTTCAAAGTATATATTTTCGACTTCTTCAACTGCAGTCCTACCTCTGGAATGTTCTCGGATATGATCTTAATAACCGCCTGCATGGACATCTTCCTGTTCAGCGCCACATCAATGTTCTGAGAAACCAGGTCTATATTGAGAAGGAGAGAAGACATTATTGCAATCAATAAATATGTCATCGTTAAACTATATCTTTTAAAACCCTTCCGTAATTGTGCCTTTACCTGGATCTATCAGGATATTATTCAAATCCAGGGATTGTTGAGATCCGTCAAAGCGTTTGGACATGCATTGCTATAAGTGAAACATGACAACACATACTGATGTATTATTTGTATACTTTTTGTTAAATGTGAGCTCGGAATCACTCTTACCAAACCACAAAAGTTGTTATTATTATTACGAATGACCAAAAAGGTATTTTTTGGGCAAATTGGAAACCACAAGTTTAGTATAGCATGATGAGAGTTACTTAATGTCGGATTAGGGTGATGTTATTTCTTCTATTGCTGATCAATCCTCTCACCTTTAAGTGTTCTAGGTCTTCAGGCTTTAATTCTGACTCTAGAAATGCAGGTGGTGAACAAGGGGCCATCAGTACTGCCACCTAAACATAAAACATTATCATCTGTCAGATTCAAAATTAATTCCTAGTAATAGATAAAATATTATTAAGATTATTACTATAACCCAGGTGAAAATGGATCTTATCACAACAGTAGTGTGTGTGTGTGTGTGTGTGTGTGTGTGTGTGTGTGTGTGTGTGTGTGTGTGTAAACTGTCTGATTGTTTTCAATAGTGATAAGGGCTTCAGCAGGACCTTGTAGCCTTCTTTATCGGTAATCTTTCGCGAAACCTTTTTCAGCGCGTTCGCCGTAGTGGAGTCTTCAATGAAGAACTGTGCTCTGTTGCCTTCCGTTTCGTACTATGAATATAAACATTTGGTTAAGTAAGCTTGATACAACACGTATGAAATAATTATGTAAGGATACAATCAGACAGAAATTCTGGCCAGCAAAGACTTACTTGTATGGGGGTAAAAGGCATAGTGCAGATATTCTGTAGTGTCTTCACAAGCCAATCTTTCTCATATTTTTTCCCAAAAGGTATCTAAGAATCCAAATGAAGCATTATATCAATAAAATAAAATAAAAACATTATTCATACTAATAAAAATCTCCCCATTAATTGTTAACACATTTCATATATAAAAAGGGACTAGGTACGTTTAATTATGTGCCGCTTTACTGTTTAACTCACTAAACTCAGAGTCCCAAATAGCATGATTGAGGGACTCATAGAGGCTAAACAAAATCTAGTAGTAACATTGTGAAGCTTCATGAATTTCCATGGTGGTTGTTCAATTAAGACTTTTAATAATAATAAAAACCAAGAGGCTACTCAAAAATAGCTTCACCAAACAACCAAAACCATGCACTTAATATGTCTCTACACAAGGTCATCATAACATCAACCTGCTAGTACACACAGCAGTCCAACCTGCTAGTAGAATTTTTTCTTTTATTCTGATCAACGTTTATATGTCCAGTAAAACACATTTTTAAAGGAGTAACTCTAAAGTATGACCTTTTTTTTCTTTTAGCTAATCCTTTCTATAAATAAAAATGATAAAATGATAATGTGATTGAGTTAGGCAGTAGACCTACCGAAATTTTAAACCAGGTCTTCCGACCACCTCCATCTCTTCCTCCTCCTCTGTTGCGACCCCTTTGTACACCTCGACCTCTCCGATCAAACCTCTCATCGCGTCGATTTGGCCTCCCATAAGGTTTACTGGCAAGGCACACCCAGAGAAACAATCATATAACAAGTCACAGGCATATTGTGAATATATGTGAATGCATACAGGCACAAAAATATTTTAATCAACTGATCTGGTTTAAACACATACAGACTGATCTTGGTCCATAAGTGGAATTAGAATTGAAAT
This sequence comes from Galaxias olidus, assembly GCA_026901105.3. NCBI lineage: Eukaryota > Metazoa > Chordata > Actinopteri > Galaxiiformes > Galaxiidae > Galaxias > Galaxias olidus. The sequence goes on from JAPMUY010009590.1 coordinate 103,833, forward strand.
GAAGACTGAAAGAATAATGTAGAACAATTGTTCATGTAAAACGTACAATCTGTGTTGAGAGGACGCATCCAGAGAGTTGCTGTCCGTCATGGCTACATCTCCCTCGTCATCCTCAAACCTTGCTCGGGGTCCAGGCCCGCCGCCTCCACCACCACCACCTTTCTGACCACCACGTTGCCATGGTCTGGCAACTTGGTCACTATACAGTGGGGCTTTAAAAGGTCCTCTTCCTTTACGGTTTCTAATTTTTTGACCTCCAGTTCTGTCATCGTGATCTAGTAAGGAAAGAGCCACACACATTATAGCCAAGGTTCATTGCGCACAATTATGACTACACCTTAGCATCAACATCCCATTCAGGCGTATACACAAACCAAGTCCTGCCATGTCAAGCAGTAACGCCATGCATGCAGGCAACGTACTCTAACTGAGAAGGCCATTTACACATTACATACAAGACTGTAATAGCAGGAATGTGTGAACCAGTAGGGTTACTAGTCTAAAGACGATTTGCGTAGTTTGGTATATAGCCTATGATTTAACTTACTTACATGACTTAGCTAACGTTAGATAATAATTTTGACTCTAGTAACTTTAGCTAGCTAGCAAGCTGTGTTACTACTATATCAAGCCCAACTTAAGATAACGTCACAACTTACTTGTGACTTTACATTACATTACAACTGACGTTTGGTAAAACCATCGGACATATATCTAACAAAATTATTTTCATTATTATTATAAGTAATAAACACACTTGCTGGCTGGTAGGCTAATAATTAGCATGAATTACGCTAAAATAGCTAGCTAGCTACTACAAAGAAAAACAAACTTACCGATGCGATAACGCAGATCATCAGCTGACATTTTCACGAGTTATGGAGTATTGTCAATTATCGAGTTCGGTAGCATGTAGTTTCAGTTAATTTACGCAATTTATCAACTAAATACGGATTAATTAAATGCCAACGTAGAACAGTTATTCCAACCTCAGCTAGCTGGCATAGGCATGTGGTAGTTGATAACGATGAGATGACTGTGTGCGCATGTACAAGAAACTTCATTTTACATCGTTGTCAGCCCATCGGATCTCTACTAGTCAGCGGGCAGTGAAAACACCCAACATATTTTATAGAGAAATTTATGTCTGGCAAAATGAGCAATTGCAAAGATTTAAATAGCATTTTCTTTATATTGTTTTGAAATAGCACGAGTCTAACAAGCAAACTGAAACATTACCAGGTTGCACAGCTTTTATTTATAGACACTAATGTATATAAATGTTTCTTTTTTCTGTTGGTTAACACTAGTTTTGACACGTGATTATAGCCTGGCAATGTATATATGCCAACAATAGTGACCATATATGTGACTGTTTTATCTTTGGTTTAACATGTCTGACACTCTACAAAGCAATCATTAAAACCTGCAAACCATCCCCCACGATTTCTCAAAAAGCACTTAAAATCCAAAAAGTTCTTTCTTTTTTACAACAATACTTAAAACAAGTTAACCATTACTTGAGGAATGCCATTTAAGCTTAGCTAACTTATACAATAAACCAAGACAGCGCTACAAAGCTTAAAATAATATTATTTGTTTAACAACTGAACATAATTAGGGTGGAAACACATGAATGATAGCCCAAATAGCAAAGGATATGCCAAAAGTAACAATGACTTCATAAAGATGCCAATAAAATAAATACAAGATTTGATTTATATAGCAACATCTTTTTACTATAAAATGGTGTTTGTTATTTTACTTGCAATGTTAGTCTCATTCAAACTGTAGTAAAAAACAAACGTGTTTGTTTATTACCTAGTAGAGCTCCAACTATACTTTGACAAAGTATATAATATACTATACTATACAAAGTAAATTTCCATGTATTGCAGTTTGCCCTAAAACTTTTGCACCCTTATTCTTTACATATTAACCTACGCCTAAAAGTCTATATTTGTTTACGATAGGGAAACATTTTATATGCACGCAACAATAACTAAACACACAAAAATAACAAACTCAAATAACAGAGGTCTTCATTTTACAGGTATTTTAAACCTATTTCAACGATAAAATAAAATTCAAGCTTTGTTAATAAATAAATAGTAGCGGGAATGTCTGCCCATGTAACATTGTCTGTGTATTAGCTACTATCAATCAGTTTATACCGACCACATTCTTTAAAAAGGGAAGGCACACCTCTGGACCTGCATTTTGCCACCTATCCATAATTGAAGTTTCACGGGCTCATCCAAGGGCCTTGTCTCTGGCGAAGTGTACTTTCTTCCTGCTGAGGCACCTGTGGTCCCTCCAATTGGATATCTCTGCCATCCATATCCTCGGAGTCATTAGAGTTATCAGCAAACTCATTTTCACTTGAATTGGTCTCAACAATCTGGTGGGTCTCTGGGACTACTACGGGGTCATCTAATGATGATAAGAGTCCAGAAAAAAAGTATTAGTTGTCAATACTGTTCAGCAAATTATATCACATCAACCCTTTAAAGTCACTATAGGCAACCTTTTAAGGTTAGTGAAAATAATTACAGCAAGCAAACTGTAGAGGCAGCCACCTCTTATAAGAAACTACCTACATCTGCTTTAATATCGACAATAACTTTAGAGAGAACAATAATTTATGATGAATCAGTCACCTGTGTCATTCGTCTCTATATCAGATGACTCAGAAAGGGAACCAATTACCTTAGGAACCTCAAGCTCCGCTGCAAAATAAAGCAAGGTTTATTCAGCTGTAAAACCCGTCTTTTAATACAACGATGATTCGAAGTTAAGAGAATGTAACACTATCAAAGGAATCACAAAATAATTTAACATAATGGAGAACTAGCTCCATGATGACATTATGTTTGATGTATTATGAGAAAGACTTTGTTACTTCACAGGTTCAAAGAACACTACCTCTCTTTGTTACAGATGTTGAGTCAGTTTCCACAACTTGGTCAGTCATGAGATCTTGATCTTTTTCATTATTTTGAACTATAACAGGAAAGAAAAAGTAAAACATCACATGACAAAACATTCCTAAATTGAATAAATTAACCGTAAATTACATCGAACATATGTCCAATTTGACACGTTGTCTGCATAAACTCTAAACCCAATTGTTGTATTTTAATAAAACCTGTGTCTAAAGAAAATGTAGTTGTCAAAACTAGTCAGCAAATTATATCACATCAACCCTTTAATACTGACAATAACTTTAGAAAGAACAATTATTTGTGATTAATCAGTCACCTGTGTCATTCATCTCTCTATCAAACGGCTCAGACAGGGAACCAATTACCTCAGGTAAAAGCAACCTTTATTTAACTGTAAACCCTGTTTTTTAATACAACAAAGATTCAAAGTTAAGATAATGTAACACTATCAATGGAATCACCAAAATTTTTCACACGATCAAGAACTAGCTCAATTATGACATATTGTTTGATGTACTATGAGAAAGACATTATTCCTTCATAGGTTCAATGAACACTACCTTTCTTTGTTACAGTTGAGTCAGTTTCCACAACCTGGTCAGTCATGAGATCTTGATCTTTTTCATGATTTGGAACTATAATACAAGAAGAAAAACATTACATGTCAAAACATTCCTAAACTGAGTAAATTAACTGTAAATTTATTTTCGATGTAGTCAATTTTGACACCGTTTTCTGCTTGAATTCTAAAGCCAATTGTGGTATATTAATAAAACCTGTTTCTGAAAATTCAATCTGGGAAGAGGATTTTCCAATCCGCTTCTTGGCGTCCTCTCTTCTCTGTTGCAGACGAGTATTGTCTCCCATCATAACCTTTGCATACCATTAAAAAAAGGGCAAAAGATTGACAAAAAGTTAAGAATAAAGATTGGAGAATAAAGAAGATGCCTAAACTTATTTGAGACACCATTTATGACTAATTATAGAAGTTTTTGACATGGTGTAAAAAAAGCCCATTAATTAAAGTACTTAAATATTGAAACCTCCGAAATATGTGAGTCATTGTCAAGATTAGAAATCTTGATATTTTGAAACATTTGTTTTAAAGACTATGCATAAAATGTTTATCTAAATGAGGCTAATTGAGAATATACTGCATAGACTTACCTTGACTCGTAATTGTTCTGGGGGCCAAAGTCCTCCCCAAATTAACTGCAGGTAACCGAATAGCATAATTACACTGAGGAAGGCTAGATTGCTGGAAACACCTATCACGGCAGAAATCAGGGGGAAGTTGTAGAGGATATACCTATGAAGACACAAAAGAGCGAGATTAGTGGTGACATATAGCATAATTATATACTTCCAAAATGAATGTAAATATTTAATGTACTTTAATAGTGACCCTAGAAATAAAGTTTGGTAAGCATGTCTGAGATACCTGATTCCAGTAAAGTAAGCATGGATCCGGAGATGAGCTCCATACAGTTGTACCAGTTTAGACTGGATCTCGATTACAGCCCCAACAGTGGGTTGATACTGTTTTGAAGGAATTTCAGGGAGGTCATGAAACTAGTATTTGAAATAAGGACTTGAAAGTAACACATTCAAAGGCTTTATTCTGTAGTAAATGCATACACGTTTTTAAATAATGTTAGAAGAAAAGTATGTTAGAGGAAAGCAAGCAACGCTTTGATTTAAAATCTTACACCTTGGCCCTAATATAGTAATAATTGACAAATTCAAAGAACTGTCGAATCATGGTCATAAGATCAGTAGCTGACTAAGTGTGCTAAAACACGGTGTTAAAGTGTGAAAATAACAAAAATGAACTAAATGAAATCTCTGTACGAGAGGAAAATAGATTTGATATGCAACGTACAGCATTTGCCTTGTAGTCTGAAAAAAGCTCGACTTCAACAAGCTGCTTCTGTTCGGCAACCCCAGTGAGCAGAAGTGGAGAAAATATTAGGGTACTCAAAGCTTGTAAAAGGCTTGAGCGGTAATGCAGCATTGTCTGTTGGAGAAAGGAACAAATGTACGTACAATTACTTGCTCTACCCTTCAACAGTCAACAACAGGTGATCAAAGCTTAGTGGATAGTGTTCAACAATCAACACCATACAGACCCTCAACTCCATGCATCCTCTTAAACTATTTCAACTATATCCTACAAGTATGATAAAGTCTAACAATATTATTGGGTATTTTGAACCTATGGGCAAGCAAACCCACAGGAAAAGTGTAAATGTAATTTGCCCAATGATAATAACTCACTGAGCGTGCAACTGATGAAACCATCTGACCATTCTTGGTATAGCAAGACATCTTTATCATAAACATGCCAAGCTTTCTATTGACCGGGGACTCTGGCATCTCTAGCTCCAAAGAGATTCTATAAGGCTGGCCATATGCCATCACCTAGTAAACATAAAAGAACAAGTGAAGTTACAAAACAAATAAGTTAATCATTTTGAAAATCAATACACAGCAATAATTCCTTAATATACAAAATGCAATAAGAGTAACTTTATCCTTCCTACAAACATGGAAAAGGTGCCAAAGTATCATTTTCTGAGAAACCTGGATACCTGGTCTTTGCCGTTCTTTAGCAGTGAGATATTGGCAACAGGGAAAGAACAGAGGCCTGATTTGGAGGTATCACAGTCAGGGCTAAATGCAAAAGCGGTTGGTGAAAAGAGAGAAAATAGTAATTATTGAAAAGCAACAACCAGTAAACATTTTTAAATCTGCCTCAATAATTTATGACTGTACCTGTAATGGTAGTGCACAGGTGTAGAGAAGCTGACAGTTGGCATGTACGAGTAATAGAAGCTTCCATACAGAAATATGGAGACCCAGAGGAGGAGGATAAGAATACAAAACAGGATAGCAGCCTGCAGCAAAGTCCGGCGGGCTCGGAGAAGAGTCACAGCTGCCACATCCTGGAGCCACAGCAGAACAGGTCCCATAACGCCGCCCATGGTGTCAGACCTGATAAAGAATCCCCCACTCTTGCCTCCAACACCAACTTCTGTTGCTCCTAAAGAGGATGCAGTCCGAAACTGTTCCTTCTCCAGGTTCCTCACTCTGCCAGTTTACCATAGATCAGCAGAGAAAACTCTGTAGTCGCCACCTGAAAAAAAACAATTATGTCATAGTTAATTATAGTAACTTTTTTTTAAATAACTACACGTAATATTATTTTGCCTACAAAATAAATGTTAACTTCCTGCCTCCGTCTGCAGCTTGATAGTGGGGAAGGAGGGGACTGCTAATACAACTTATATAGAGCCCGGCGATTAGACATAGGCCTTGGTATTACTAATAATATGGCAGACGCAGACTGTACGTACTGTATCATGCAATGAAAAACTAATAGCACCATTGCTGTTCCATGCTGGATAAATTGGGTTACTTATACAGTAACGTTATCGTCATAATTATTAAAATTATGAGGTAAACGTAGCGAGGTAAACAGAAGAAATACAGTTTATGTTTACTAGCTAGCAAAAAAAAAAGATCTTGATCACGCTCTTGTGTAGCCTAACTGTTAACCCTTATAGAAGTAAAATTTCAGACAACCCCTTGCCTTGAAGTTGTATTGTAAACATTTCTGACTTAATTTAGCTAACAACAACCATAATTTGACGACGTTGGCTGTGTAACGACGCGTTAGTCTGGGTCTTCTTGCATGACTTAAGTGTATTGTCACAACTCACATTTGACATTTTGAGTGTCTACCATCCTGAATCACTGTCAATAAAATACTTAATTTGCCACACATTTCTGCACTCCACAGCAATGCAAATACTAAACATGCTAGTTCAGATAGTTCCCACCTTAAACTGCAACTACGGAAGCTACCATAGGACAAAATAGCCAATCGGCAAGCCGTAAATTCAATATGTGGTAAGCGAGCCTTGTCCAAATTGTTAACGGGAAACATTTGGTAAAACATTCAGAATTTATGATGTAACTTGGATTGAGAATATAATTTAAGCAAACAGTGGGATCTATATATTATTGTTTTAAATGGTAGGCCAGGTCTTATTTAGACAGCGAGAGTGCATTACTACAGTTTCCATGGTAACTGGCAGTGATGGGGGCTTTTTTTTGGGTATCATTGTTGTGGTGTAGGTTTGATAACTGAAATTAAATCCTAAATATTTTTTCCATATAACTGTACAAAAACAAACAAATATTGTATCAATTTAACAAAGATTTTGCATAATGATCACGGTTACAATAGTTCATAAAAAATGCATTCCCCAAATGTACCTACTACATACAGTGAAGACATGGTATGATCCAACCCTCATCAGAAACAGGTCAGCAAACGTTCCCCCTCCCCTTGCCTGGCAGGTACCACTCACTGCAAAGGGGTTCATATCTTGGTAACAGTAATCTAGTGTTCATTGTAGCAGAATTGCAGTGCACTGGACTGTACAGAGAAGGGTAGCATCAACACTGAGGGGTGGGGTCAGTTTCATTAAAATCCCAACATAGGCAGATAGAGGGTGAGAGAGAAAGAGAGAGAAGAGGGGGGAGATATCACCTGAAGAGGAATACAAAAAGGGTAAGAAAAAGGAGATGGTAAAGGAGAGGGGTAATAGGAGGAATGGGAGAGACTCGGTCCTTCATGGACATGTCTTTAGGCCTTTCTCTCTCTTTCTCCATCTCTGTTCTCCGTCTAAGATAATTTATTCCTCCTGATATTTACTCACCAATTATTCAGAAAATAATCATGCAATTGTTAATATTTACTATAATTACATTTACTATGCTTGCATTGTAAATTATTATCAAATTTGACATGTATTTTGCTGCATGTACTTGCACATTCTGTCTTTGCATGTTGAGATATGTGTTATCTTATTAAGCCTTTCATTTTTTTAAATGAATAGTTTACTGTTAGAGAAGTACAATAAACGATCAATGTAGCAGAGACTGCATATAAATGTACAAATTATTAATGTAATCTTAAACATATACAATTTGGTCTCTGCTTTGCTTTTCAATCTATGTTTCAATATAAGGTTTTGGACAGAGTCTACATCATGTATCATATGCATTTTCAGATTGTAATTTCAGATTGTAAAAGATGGGCTTACACAAAGCAAGGCACTGGAAAAGAGACCAAATATAATTTTACATTCAAAGTTGAACAAACATTATCAAGGCAATGCATGCATACCCAACATACTTTATTCTTGGCAAAGTTAAGTCTTACATTTATTGGGCAAGAAGGTTCTCGTAGCTACACAGCTACACAGCTCCTAGCTACACAGGCTCCAAAGTGATTGTAGCTGTATGCTTTAGAATTTAAATGTTAGCAACTAACACATGTAGTGGATTTACATTTACGATAAACATCAGGTTAGTTCTGGCAAGACACAGTAAATATCATAATTGGTGTTTATAGAGAAATGTTGGGGTGGGAGTTGTGGAAGAATTGACATGAAAACTTGATTGAACAGTCCATGCAATTTACCATGTAATGAGCAATAAAATACAGTTCTTGTTCGCACAAAATACAAAATATGTATATTTGTGCCACTTATTACTGGAACAATGCCTTAAATAACAAAATGGTATTTCACAAATGAACTTAAGTAAACATAAGCATACTTACATGTACTTGAAATATGTACTGCAATTGTATAAGATGTTATTTATTTTGTACCTGACAGGATGAAAGGAGACACCCCAGTGAATAGCACCATGAGTGTCGGCCAAGCCAGGAAGCTGGTAGAACAATTGAAGATAGAGGCCAGTTTTTGCAGAATTAAGGTAAGAAATACAGAATTGTGTTGGTTGTTGGCATACATTGTTGTCCCTCACATATTATGTTCTGCAAATGTTTATGCATCCAATCTACCATATGCTTTGGTGTTACTCAAAAGTAAGGCAGTCATACCTGCCATTTATGTGGACTTCCCAGGTTGTAAAAAATAACAAAAACAATTTAGAGGTGTCAGGCATGGCCTCATATTGAAATGAGGAACTGTTTAGATTATGACTGCCATGTCCAAAAACAAATTCATTCAGATACAGTTGGGATAGAAAAAAAAGGTGTAGTGAGAATATCATCCTCTTGTTTCCATCTGCAGGTATCAAAGGCAGCTGCAGACCTGATGGCATACTGTGATGCACATGCCTGTGAGGACCCACTCATCACCCCTGTGCCCACCTCAGAGAACCCTTTCAGAGAGAAGAAATTCTTCTGTGCACTTCTTTAAGACATTTCAGGGTTGGTTGTGATAAAGACTCCAGAGTACAAATGTACAGTATGTTCATCCACTCCACATCATCCACTTATAATTTAAATAGAGTATACACCTGGTATAAAAAGCTTTGGATGTACACAGTACTCTACATACTGTAAAATAAATATGATTAAATGTTCCAGAAAACTACGAGATCAATCACCAAACATTAATATGTATAATTTATTGTTATAAATGAATTACTGTGATTTCCAAAAAAGAAAGGGTTGAGATAAAGAAATGTTCACAACCCTTCAGCCTTCAAAAGTTGCCACACAAGGACATGGTGAGGGAGAAGAGGTAAATACGGATAACTGACAATTCAGCTTTATAATTTTGTGTTATGCTGACACGTGTGCCTCCATTAGTAGTGTATTAGAATAACCTTCTGTAAATTTACATTGGATCTTTCGATTTTTTTTAATAATGGTATGCAAGTGTGGATAATGTAGTTTTACTACAGCTATGGTTTGCTGAGCAGTTATTGAATAAACAAGGTAAACGCAGAACCGTTCAGTACATAAGTCTGAAACATGACTTTGGAAATTGAAGATTAAAATGTTCTCTTTGAACGAGCTGAATTACAAGTTGGTACCTTCGAACTATAAAACAAGGGTGGAACAACTACTATAAGTTTGCTAAGTATATACTGTTACATTTGGACAGATGTAAAAGGACGTCTTTTTCATTTCAGTACTGTGACAGGGACATTTAAAGATCAGTGTCATCACAGATCACTCACTGAATTTCAGATTTATTATGAAAATATTCAGATTTGGGTGAAAGGGAATCTCTGAAGATGAGAAATAAAAATAAAAATGTAAGTCACATTTGAGGAGTTATTTCATTCCTGGTTTTGTTTTAATAAATCTTCACAAACAATCCATTAATGAGACCAATTGCTTAGACTTACAGTTTATCTTAATGTTTATATGATTATATAAAAACTAACATGCTTTCACAGTCAAATACAAAAACATGAGCCAGTGCTTCAATAAATCTACCCATTAGCAATTTAAAACCAGGAGCCGCAGTAGAATGCACCTAAAAGCACTCCAAAGCAAATGTCAAATATTTCAGAGGGTTGACATTGTGTATTATAATAGAAATTAAGTGATGTATGGTAGCTAGCCTCGGCATCTGCATGCGCTACCCCACAATTTATGGTACATTCGATTTCTCTCACAAGTGTTGTTAGAATAATAGCACATTAAGGCATTTCAAATATACAAAGTATGACTTAAAAGAACATAGTCCTGTTTAACCACAAAACCCATAAAAAAAGAACATTGACTTGCACAAATTACCATTATCTAAAGACTGTGTGAAAACATTGTCTCCTTTCACAGAAAGAAAAGTGCAGGGGGGCTTCAGTGAGGCTAAAACTATCAATTGTAGAACATGACGCATTGCAGCACATAACAGAAAAGTTGATATGCGCGAGTGGAAAACAACAACAATATTATAGCTTGCTGAGTTTTAATTTATGAGTTTCAATTGTATCTGCAATTCAAAGTGAGTTATTTCCATGGCTTGGCTGAACTGATTCACTTTGTGTAATTTGAGCCCATGTGAGTTATCGCTCAGTTGATGCAGGACCGATGAAGAGGTAAAATTATGTTTGTGAAAACAAAAAGATAAGAAAACATTATCTTTACAGGAAGGAATCACACCATTCTCGAAGGCAGCCATAGCAGTCCCCTTGCTGTTTGACGTTTGCCCCACACGTGTCTTTCAGCCAGTCCCGAAAGAGCTCCTCATCTTTCTTAAGCACTAGGAACTGTCCGAGGACAACATATGCCTGTGGATGTAAGCAAGAACCAACAAGTAGTATAACATAAAAGGAAAATGCAGTTAATTTAGCTTCATAGCACAGATGCATTGACAATAGTCATTCTTTGCACCAAATGACAAGTAATTTATTGTGCAATGAATGGACAAAATTAAATCCACATAGTTGTAAACTATTTTGTAAGTGTAACTGTGGTAAGATTTTGCCGAGAACGACGAGCCCAACAAGACTACAAATGTGAGTTGTTTCAGAACTTCTAAACTATTCATCAGAATCCAGTAAAGGACCCAACTAGCATAACAAGTAGTGTGATATGGTATTAGAAGTTACATAGCCTGAACCATCATTATGGATCTAAATAACACTATTTAATTTTGAATTGTGGTCCCTTGAGCAGCTTGACATGTTACACAGAATACAAACGTTTTTTTAGTTACATATAATGTGTAAACTACAGGAACTGTAGTTTAAATTAGGGTAACATTACCTTGTCAAAGCCTTTATCCTCTAGTCTTTTCCCAAGGACCTCTCCGATGCCTGCAAGAGCCATCACTGGTTTCTCTCCCATGGGCTCTGCCACAAATTCTTTGTGTTTCTGGGATGTTGATGACATGACCGCTTTGGACCTGGTCACTTTAATGAACTGATTGGATCACAATTCACAATATATAATTAATTTAAATAAACAATGTTGACTACAATTCAAGTTCTTGAAACAATTTTTTAAGTAAAAAAACGTTGAACTTTGCCAAGTTACTAACATAGTCCTTTTTCATTTTTTAAAACGCCAATTTAGAGGAAAACAACTAATCATCATCAGTTAAGCTAACTAACTTAGTGCATGTTAACTAGCCACGCTAACATGGCTATCAGTCAGCCATGTAGCTGACAGTTGTTTCGCAGGCAGGGTCGCTAGTAATTAATAACGCGCGACTTTCGGCTAAATAGCTAGCTTGTTAAATACTGTAGTTACATGTACAGCCATCTATTGTTGGTAATATCATATGCTTTTGCTCACGTTAACTAATTGATAAAA